>VRLP01004733.1:0-45032 GCA_009660295.1 Lophius piscatorius
ATCCAGGGTTTGTTGTTTGAGAAACACCGTACAGTCCTGGTGGGTACGGTGTTCTCCTCACAGAAGTGAATGTAGTCCGTGATGCAGTCAGTAAGGCTGTCGATGTCCTCCCCGTGAGAGTCACAGAACTCCTCCCACACAGTTGTGTCAAAACAGTCCTTCAGAGCCTCTTCAGTCTCTTGGGACCATTTCCTCACTGTGCGGGTCACGGCTGGTTGCCTGTGTACGATGGGTTTGTACACTGGCTGGAGATGAACCAGATTGTGGTCTGATCTTCCCAGGGGAGGGAGGGGTGATGAAGTGTATGCCTCCTTGGTGTTGGCATAAAACAAGTCCAGTGTCCTATTTTCCCTGGTACAGCATGTGACATACTGTGTGAAAGTGGGCAGTGTGGAGGATGGGGGGGCATGGTTAAAGTCACCAGAGATCAGTAGGAGAGCCTGTGGGTGCTGTGTCTGCAGCCTGCTAGTCACCGAGTTGATGACGTCACAGGCAGCGTCGCCGTTGGCAGAGGGGGGAATGTACGCTGCTATCGCGATAACATGCGAAAACTCCCTCGGTAGGTAGTTCGGCCTCATGCCAACGGCTAACAGCTCGATGTCCTTACAGCAGTGTTGCTCTTTAATAGTGATGTGCCCAGGTTTACACCATCTATCATTCACAAACACTGCCAGCCCTCCTCCTTTCCTCTTGCCGCTTCCCGCTGTCCTGTCCGCTCTCAGCAGCTTGAAGCTATAAATAGCATAACTGTCCTTGTAGCATTAGGACGGGTTGGTTTGGTCTAATTCCTGTGATATTCCAATTCCAGCATTGTCTCCATGTTGATTCAGACGACCAGTAAGGCCAGAGTCCGGCGGTCTGGCATAAGTCCGCTCCACCTTGCTGCGGACCGTAATCGTAACGACATCCTGGAAGCCCTGATTGAGGCGGGCTTTGACGTCAATGCTCAGCTGTCCGAGGAGCAATCAAAGCTTTATGAGGACAGGCGCAGCACGGTGCTTTACTTCTCTGTAATCAACAACAACATTGACGCTGTTCAAATGCTGCTGACGGCTGGGGCAAATCCAAACCTGGACATGTTCCTTCCGCTGATGGTGGCGGCGCGACAGGGCTGCATCGAAACTGTCACCCTGCTGGTGGACCACGACGCAGACATCAACGCCTGCATCCCCAACCACCCCACCACCTTCCCAGCGGTCTACATTTTCTCTATGAAGTACCTTTCTATGTTCAAGTACCTGCTGGACAACGGAGGCCATGCTCTCCCCTGTTTCGACTGTGTCTACGGCAGCCATCCACATCCACCAATCAACACCAGCCGCTCAGAGAGGGGTGACATCCGCTACAACGACAGTGTCCCGTCAGAGATGCGGAGGACAGGCGTTCAGGTGAGTCTCTTTAAGATGCTGAAACACTGAGCTACAGAGTTGTGACAGGTCGCCAACAGTTACAAACGCTCCAAAACATTGCTCAACAGGTTCACCTGCACGTAGCTCTACTCTCAGGGCAGATAAGAGACTGAATGACTTACCTCTGATTGATTGAACGTTCAGGGATTGATTGACAGACCTGTGATTGACAGTTATGTGATTGAGAGACAGATGTGTGATTGACAGTTATGTGATTGAGTGACAGATGTGTGATTGACAGCTCTGTGATTGAGAGACAGCCCTGTGAGGACAACTCTGTTATTGATTGACAGTCCAGTGTTTGATTGACAGTTCTGTCATTGATTGAAAGTCCTGTGATTGACGGTTCTGCTTCTGATCGACAGTTCTGTGAGATGATCTCGGCTCCCAGTATCTCTCGGTGGGCGGGGCCGATCATTGACATACTGCTGGACTACGTTGGTCATGTGACTCTGTGCTCCAGACTGATGGAACACCTGAATAGTTACTCTGGCTGGAGTGTCATCAAGGAAAAAGCAGGTGACACAACAACTGATAATTAACTGATAATTGATCAGACAGTCTTTGGTAAACCTGTCAGCAAAGAAGAGTGTGTCCCATATTTACACAATAAGTCCAATTGTTTCTCATCTTGTTGCAGTTTTACTCAAAGATTCCCAGTATTGTTACTGGTTTCTCTGGTTCCTTTCAGCTCCTCCACGGCTGCTGTTGCATCTCTGCAGGATGAAGATTCTGCATCTGGTCAGACCTCGACATCTGAAGAAGCTGCCGTTGCCTGGATCTCTGATCCGCTTCCTGAGGCATCAGGAGGGACCTCTGGCGGACTGTTGAACAAAAACGTCTTGTTTCCTCTCTCACACACCTGTACTTCTTGTCAGGACTGACTTGTCCAGGGACATATCTCAGGTGTTTCCAGGTACAAACTGAGAATGTGTCTGTACGCAGAAGCTCCTTGAATAATGTTTGCATGAAATGTTCTGGTTTTCATATTCCTGTGATTCAATAACCAAATGTACCAAAGGATGATTTACTGATCACCATCGGAGTCTGTTGAGTTCCTCGGGTGTTTCTGTTCCTACTGTACTGAACAAAGTTCCTCCTGTTACTATTACTAATGCCTGTTATTCTAGGTTAATTGAAGATGAAATGATAGTCATTGCCATTAGATGTCAAACTGGAGCACCAAAAACAAACAAAAAAAAAATGTACGTGTTATTTCTCAATAAAGATGAAACTAGAGGGACACTCAGTGATGTCAATTCCTCCGCCAAGGTACCACTGATCTCCAGTTGTTCTCTGAAACATTCACACCAAAGAAGACAAAACTTTTGCCATCACTGTACTTTCTTTACGTTGCTCACTTTCACACCTATTTATGCTCAAAGTTGAAGATGTTCACTGACTGAGCCTTTTCTTTGCACTCAGTATATCCTCGAAAAAGTGCAGATAATATGGAATCGCCAAATACGTCCGCAGATTTATTCTTTTCAGCCCGATAACTCCAAAACCATTTCATGGATCATTTTCATAAAGTACAAGGAAGAACTGGATTTATTTTGGGAATGGTCGGTTGTATATTTCTGACTCTAGGGGGAGCTTTATCTCCAAAAGTTTATTAGCCATTGGTCTGACTGAGTCCAACTTTGGTGCATATGAATTGAATCAAGGAGCTCTATCTTGATAGATAAATACTTCATGTTTTAGTCAGTAGAGGGAGATTTTAACTCCACATTTAATCTTAGGAGTTGAATCAGGGGGATTGCTTGTACACGCAATGGATTGTGGTCTTTTCGCGAATTTACCCTTGCTGTCGGGGATGACGGCATAGGTCTTGTTTCCGTATTTGTTTTTGCACATTTTTGGAGAGCTTACGAATATGAACAAAACGTAACACTGGTTCATACAATTATTAGGAGGCGGATTTAGACATCTCTCTGCTTCCTCTTCTTTCACATCAACGTCCAACAGTCAACAATGTCACATATGGAACTTCTCAGCGCTGATAGGGTTTCGTGTCATAGTGCCACTCCAATTCATCACCTATGTTGAAATATTTCAACTTTTGTCAATTTCACGTAATTACTGTCTCTTCAATTACTGTTTCTTCTTCTCTTCATTCGTGAAGTTCAATGCAGATTTGCACTTCTTTGCACATTGTTCTCTTGCCTTTGCAAAAACGTTGTAATGCATGACGTGAAAAATGTCATTCACACTTGTCTCCGGGCTAAAAGCTGCCTCACATATGCACAGGATAAATGTAAAAAGCAAATGGATGAATTTTTGTTTTTTTGCTTAGAATGGAAATAAAGTAAATAATAAACTGAAAATATTTTTATTCTTGTTAGTTGTTCTTCTGGATTTGCTTCCATTGTACTGATGAACACTTTATGCTTTCATTTGTTTGGAACATCTCCCAGAGGAGTATGAGGTGTTTGCATGAAGAAGGTAAAAACACATCTGATTTACAGAGTGAATCTAAAATTCTGTGTTTTCCAAATATTCTGACTATAAAATAAAGTTATTTACTGTTTTTTTACTTAAGATAGTTTACTGTATCTACAACAATCTTGTGCTGTTTTGAATTTTACTGTCAGTTACTTTTTGTCAGTTTTTTACCGTACTTTCTCAAAAACATTTTTACAGTGTGTGGACCATGGTACAGCGAGATGAGAACAGTTTATCTGTTTTCTATGATAATTTACAGTTCTGTCTTGTATACAGTAGTTTTTTAAAGGGGAAATTCTGGTAACCACAGCTGCTGCTATTTTTTCATAAAATATGTTGAATATTTTTTACAGTGGTATGTCTTGTGCATTAAGCCATTTGAGTAATTTGCATCTCCTGCTGCAAATCTATCCCACTTTGGGGCTTTGTTTTGACTCAGTATGTAACCAGTCAATCACAGAACTGTCACTTTTTATGAGATCATGTCCCCAGCTACCAGAAGTACATCAAATCGCTGTAGGGGCTGCTGTGCAACACTCAGTCACGTAACTCACTTTGGTGAGTTTCTCTCCACAACAACTTCCTGTTTTACGGTGAAAATCATCTGTCACTGGTGTTTCCTGAAAACCTATAAACAAGGATCTTTATGGTTTTTCTGATGTAATAGCAGGAGTGTCACTGTAAACAGAATATGGCATTTTCTGTTTCAACTATGGGAAGCCATGCCAGATAATCTCTTTAACTTTATATCTATTGTATCTATAACTACCTATCAAATCACCCTCTACCTCCCACAGGACCCTCTTATTCACTAAATTGAACTGAAATCGGTTTTAAAAAATGGAGTTATCCTTTTGTCAATCACACACACAATCAAACGGTGCTGATCGTCAGTCAGTAATAAACCAGAATCTAACAGATTCTTCTTCTCACTGACTGCAGTGAGTGGACTCCACAGATAACAGAGGTGACGTCACGTCTGTGTCTCAGATGAATTAAAGCAGTGTGACGGTTTTAGAACTGCTGCAGACGCCGTTTCCTCTGATCACTGACCCCCCTGTTGATCATTAATCAAAGGCTGATAATTACTGCTCACTTAAAAAAATGAGCTCATAATGACTTCACAGCAGCATTATATGGCATTTAACACATTAAAGAACCACTGCTGCAAACACGAATCACACTTAACGTTCTTTAACTTAAAAAGTGTTTGATTAAATAAAATAATTTAATGATGATCATGATAAAAATAATAATAATTATGGTTATACAGAAATAAAACAATAATAATGAAATAGAATTCAAATAAAATCATCCAACACTAATAATATTAATTAAATAATGATCATAATACATGTTTATCGCTTTAAGAGATAAATGTAAATTCTAAAACAAGATGGTGAAGCGATAAATAAATACACTAAATAAATAAAAGATAAAATGTCCATGCTATGATGAACTGAAATAATATCTTCAATATTTGCATTGAATGTTCCATCTGTACTCATAATAGCAACGTTTTCTATTATCTTTTTGTTTCTTTCTTTGTATTTATACTTTTTGTTTTAAAATGTTGGTATTTGTTTTTAACTCCTGGTTACCCTTTTTTTAATTATCACTTTCCCCAAACATTGTTTTCTATATATCTGGTTTAACGTGTTTTGTATTATAGTTTCAGAAAGTGATTCCAGATTACCAGATTAGATTATAGGGGTTATTCCTCATAGCACCATAATCTAAGCACACAGCACACACACACGTAAGGTCGTCAGATTTTAAAACAGATTTTAACATAAAATAACTTGATCAAACACAAAATACAAGTTTAAAATGATAGTCTTACTATATGAGGTAAGAAGGTTATGAAATAGGCCTACCTCAATCACTAATGTGAAAAAGTAACAGTAAAAGTCCTGAACGTTAACAGCCAGTGGTGATATCTCAAGATGCAACAGCTGACTGCATTAGCAAACACTTCCCACCCCTCCTTACCCCTCCTAACTCTCTCATCACTCTGTCCTCCCAGGTCCTCAGATCTGGAATCAGACGGTAAACAACCGAACCTTATGCAGATACAACAGCATCGGTTTTAGGCTGAAAGATCCAGATTTTGATCCTGATGTGGATTGAGGTCAGATGTGGATTTAGGTCAGATTTGATGAAGTGTAGGTGGAGTATTTACAAAATGTTGCTGTGTTTTTTCCTCGCTGTGACCTTCAAGTCCCTCCAGGTGAGACCTGAGTCCCTGTGAAATACAATTTGTATTTTTAATTATTGTCGTAAATCCAGATGTAAGAGGCTCATGTGCAGAAGCTTTGAAAAATTTCACCCAGTGTTGGTGTAAGAGTCGGGGAGATAAAAGATGTTTATCTTTTATTTCACAGACTCTTCATGAACCCAGTGATTTGACATTAAAGCTGCTTAAGGACGTAAAGGTCTTTACATCCATCTGCTGGTGATTGAACATGTTGATCTGAAGAAAAGAAAAGAAATAAAGTTATTTACTCAATGATTTAAACCTGTACATTACTGTGTTAAAATTAGCCCTGAATTTTCTCTGCTTGTAAAAATACACACTGAGGTTGGAATTATTGTCTCCTCAGAATTAAACTGTTCAGATTATTTTTGGAAATGTTTTATAAATTTGCCCATAAAGTTTCTGTTTCTTGCCTTCAGCTGAGTTGGGCTTGTTGTCCCGGTGTTGCCATTGAGATGAGCTTCGGGTACTGTTCTCACACCCTGTTACCACCTCCTCCTCCTCCTCCGCCTCCACCTCCTTCAGGACAGCCAAACTTCACAGGTAAACACACAAGCTGAGAGAAGTTCCAAAAACTTGAATTAATTTAAAGATTGTATCTTCTGTGCATGTTTAAACACTGTAAGTCCATTATGCTGTGACTCCTTTAGCAGGACATATCTTTTAAACATAATAGGAGTGCTAATATAATAAAAAATAAAACAAAAATAATGCTAAAGAGAGTTCAGATACACCTTCCTCTTCCTCTTCATTTAATTTCATTAGGTCTATGCTGTTATGTTTCAGTGTCGCCTTCTGCTGCTCCAGACGTGAGCCTTGAACATCTGCCGCTCCTGATAGTCTTCATCACCCCTGCATCATTGTTTTTTTTACTGATTGTATTTACTGTGTGTTATAAAATCATAAAGAGGTGAGTCATCGACATATAAGGAATATCATATTGTTACAATTGTTTAGCTTCCGTCTGTCTTTCAAAAAAATAACCAATGTCTACCTACGGATGCAAACTGTGCGTAAAAACAAATAACAAAATACCAAATCTCACTTTATTATAATTGTAATCATAATTTTTAAATGTAACACAGGAGTTGAATTTGGATTAATAAATGGACTCCCTACAATGTTTTAAAAATACAATTCAGGAGCAACTTAGTGTTGAAAAATTACATTGATAGTGTTAACCTTTGACCCCACACACTGGCGACTCTATAGGGGCTAAATTAATTCCTCAAAGAAGGTTTCAGTCATTTCATCATCCTTTTTTATGTCTTTTTACATTTGTAACTGAATAAAGCGACTCCAAAACCGCATCCGCTAACAACTTGGAACGTTATAAACATACACTGATCAGCCATAACATTATAACCCCTGGACTAATATTGAGTAGGCCCCTCTTTTGCCCAGCTCTTACCCAGAGAGGCATGGACTCCATCAGACCTCTGAAGGGTATCTGGCACCAAGAAATTAGCAGTTTAATATTAATTATTTTTAACAACTTATGCCGCAGTAGCTCTTCTATAAGATCAAACAACACAGGTTAGCCTTTGCTCACCCTTGGTCGTGACCTGTGGTTTGAAGATTGTAATTCCGTAGGCCAAATTGGTAGGTAATATAACCACTGCAGATCAGATGGACCCAATAAGACCAGCAGTTCTGGAGATGGTTTGACCTAGTCCTCTAGCCATCACAATGTAGTCATTGTCAAAGTTTCCCAGATCCTCCTGCTTATCCATATTTCCTGCCTCAAAACACCAACTTCAGGACAAAATGTTCAATGGCTATCTAAAATATCCCACCCACTGACAGTTAACCATGGTAACCAGATAATCAATGTTATTCTGACTTCACTTGTCAGTGGTTGTAATGTTATGGTTGATTTGTGTATACTAAATATATTAAATCCAATCACGATAGGATGGAAATTGAAGAAGGCCACCTACCTTATAAAATTATGAATGGGTAAAAAAATATTTGGTTAATCTCCTAGCGCCCAAAATATAATCTGTTTGAAATGAATGAGCATTTCTACTGTTTATTAATCCATTACAATAATATAATCAGACAAAAAAGAATAAATAATACAATAGTTCTGTTTTCAACAGTTTAAATATTCTACTATTGTCTTTTATCAGGCACAGCAGGTGTTTACGTGTGTAAAAGTGTGTGCAAAGTTGATACCACCTGCAAATAAATGAGCAAATGTATCCACTAACGGTGGGCACTGAGGCTTGCGTCTGCCAAATGTGCAAAAATTAAAGCTCCCTGGCCACTACGTTTGCCTTAATTAATAGACAATATCAGGCTCTTCTACCCGAGTGCAAAAAATACAGGGACGTTTGATTTAAAGAAAGGTGGTCTTCGGCACAGCGGCGCGCGCACACACACACAGTTCGGTATGCTGGAAAGCAAATTCCGTTGTTTGGACCGCATCGGAGGAGCATTACGATACAGCCCAGAAAAAGTGGTTGACATTGTATTTGTCTGTTCTATGTTGCACAACATCAGCAAACAGCGCGAGTTGGAGCAGGACCACATGGACGCGGAGGGAGAGAATGACCACTGGCCACCATGCGTGGCTGTGCGCTCTCCTCCCTCTCCATTCCCGAATGCTCCGTTAGGGGACCACTTGGATTGAGGGACCCCACACATATCCCTGTACCCCATCTTCGATCCCTCTTACCAGGGCACTGACGTCCATCGTCGGATCAGATCCGGCGCTGACCTGGTCCTATGTGTCTGCCTCGGGGTCCTCTGTCTCGAGCGCCTAAGCCCGCGTGCCACAGAGAGCACTCACCTGCTGCACAATGGATGAATCCATCTTCAAGACTATTACTCAACTATATTCAACTAAACGTTTACTTCCAAACACTTTCATTATTTTTTTTTTATTATGGTTAAATAAATTAAATATAACCAGGAAAGAAAATGTGTGCGTTTTAAAGTTCGCCTCTGCTCATTACAGAGAGTGAGACGCACCTGCTGCTCATTACTGGTCCGAGGAATGTCTCGCAGCGGCCCCCACCTGTTTAATCAAGCCTTCAGTGTATTCTTTTCTCAGCCAACTGCAGGATCACACATGAACCAGTAGGTGGCAGTAGATGTACGTGAAATATTCACGGGGAGCTCTTCAGGCGCATTGGTGAGGGAATAGTTCACAAATCATCATATCTCGCACTGTTAATGTCTCTTAACCCTACTCTCTCTCTCAGCACACTGAGTTTGGGCAGCCCATATATTTTTTGATATTTGAGTTGTTGTTATTCAGGACGCAAACCCGTCATGCTTGTTCAAACCGAACCAAGAAGAATCAGAGAAGGGTTCTAGAGAAGGAGCTGCCGTTAGCGTGGTTACATGAAATCTGTCTGTCGGATTAGATTTAGATGGAAATTGTCGAGTATTATTACTTAATTCCAGCAAAATTATTTGTGCGTGTGTGCAGACTTCTGGATCTGTATCTCAATCTGTGTGTCATTAGCTTGAACTGTAAATGTGTAAAACAATCTCTAAATGCATATTCAATAAAATCCTTACTTTAATTAACTTTAATGAATTTTTTTTAAAGGTATTTCCATATGATTGAATTAGTTTCTTCTAGTATTTACTAATTATGTTGGTCTTATATACAATATATATTATATTGTAACTTTTTATAGGTCGGTTGGATCAATGTAGTTATTTGGGTTGATTGAAATTAGTTAATTTGATTAAGTCCAAATTTATTAAATAGGGTTGGGGAACTTCTTTTGCAGTTGTCAAAAAACTATTCAAAGGAGTTTATGTAACCCAAAAAAAATGAAGTTTGCCAAAGAGAATTGCTTGGTGCTGAAAGACACCCATTTAATCATGTATAAATACCTTCCATGGTTGAATTAAGTTAATCCAAACAATACCTGCTGTGTGAAAACAATGTGAACAGCTACAGAGATGTACGTTCTAATACAATAATAAGATTCCATCAAGGTTGGAACCAAAACAAGATGTACAAACTAAATGGTATATACTAATGGTATGGTTATTTTGTTTTACTGTCAATTTGTGAGTGCAATAAAAAAAATCTTCTAAACTGTGACACCTTTAAATTGATATCAATTACACCTTTTTAATTTCTATTGTGAAACCCCCCATATCGCATAAATGACTTATGTTTTAAACTGTTATTAACGCTCTGAAGTCTGCGGGTATTGAGTGTTTTTGTTTAATTTAACATCTTTGTGATAATGCGGCATAAAAATGTGATTCGAGACGAGAGATGACCCATTCATCATAAATATCTAGCTACCGTTCGCAATAAACCCGACCAGAACGTGGAACAAAATCGTATTCACTATCTTACCTGTAAGCTTTGACCCATGGTTTTGCAAAACAATTTAGGTAAATATAATTTCTAAATATATCACTCTAAAGAACTTCATCGCTTGACAGGACACTGGATGTCTTCATAGAAGATAACCTTTTACAACATTTCACAACATTGATCTGCCTGTCTGTCTGATGCTGGATTTGTAGAAAAGTTGGTCATGAGCTAAGGAGGAACTAATTAACTTTCCACGCCCAGAGGACAAAAGCAGGCATGGCAATGGACCTGGTCAGTCACAAAAGGCAAATAGCTTTCCAACAAATTCACACAACAATTCGTCGAAAAGTCAGTGGAGGTTTGCATACTACTAAGAGTTTTTTTTTTAATGAATGGCTTTAATTTCGATGCTGTGTGGTGACCATATGGGAGACAATCGGTAGGGGACTGAGGGTCCCTACCCCAAAATCAGTGCTAGTGTTTGTTTTTTCTCTCAGGAATAGAAGATAGCTGTTTAGCTAGCTGTTACTATCATCCTTGAGGACAAACTCAAACTCAATAAAACTTTTACATTCATTTCTCTTCTATTCTGACAAAATGCCTACATATTGGTGAGAGTGACTCACTCAATCAAGGCTGAAAATATTATAAAAATATGAAAAATAGAAGTGTGGATATACCTTTGGTCTAGCCATGCTGTGGGCAAATACTTGTTGATTTGTTTCCGGTGACTCAAGTGACTCAAGGTTTTCTTCTTCTGCCAGGCTAAATAGGTTTCGGTAACAGGGTTGCGTGAATGTTTTCGGACAGAACTTAATTGCATAATTGTTGTTATTTGAATTGAAAGACTGTTTAAACCATTCATCAACAATCATGCCAAAGAAAAGGAAATTCAAAATGTATTTGAACAGTTGAATTTGTCATTCAATGCGGTGATGGAGAAGGTGGGACAAGGAAAAACGGCAATTTAGTGGGTGTTTGAGAGTTATTTGGTATTCTTAAAAATATTTGGAACATTTCTTGATCTAAGTATATTTCTATTTTGTCTCAGGACAAGGAGAATTTACAAAACAACTGCAGGATTTAATATATTGTACTTGGATCATTTGAAATTTCATGGGTGGGACAGAAAATGTTCAATGCTTGTTCATTGTATCTGGCAATTTTACTGTTCAATATAAACTTTTCATTCTGCAATATAAACAAACACTTTCCAGATTTTGGGACTAACAAAGGTATGTATTAACTAATGTTATTGTGACGTCACTACTCTAAAAGGCTTCTTATTTCATTTCAGTTTTTATTTTAAATACTGCAAAAGACGTAACGTCACCAAATTTAATTTAGACTTCAAGGATACGCCACAACCTACCTCTGGTTAAAATCAGTCTGCATGCAGTCTTTCTGTAATATTGCCCACAGACAGACAGACAAACAGACAGACAGACAGACAGGAGTGAAAGCATAATCTCCTTGACTGAGGTAAAAATAGCCCCGGAAACCAAGATGGCCCATAAAATGACCTGTGACTGGACAAAGCCTGGATTTTATAAACTTAAAATCAGCCATGAGTTCAGGAATTCAGGCGAATTGGAAATTCAGGAATTCTATTTCTCATACATTTGAATTATTCAATACTGAGAGGTTTTCATGGATTTCTCCCCAAAAAATATATCTAGATAACTATAGTACATTGAGTATTTTGAGGCCAATTTAACTTTTGTTTTGTTTTGAAAATGCTGATGTCGTTCCTCCGTCTCTCTCCATGATGGTGGAAACTGATGAAGATCCTATGAAGACTCTCTGGGGGAACAGATTTTCTCAAACAGGAAGCTATTAACTCTCGAACTAAACAAACATCTACGTTTCCTGCTCCAGCACAAACACACAGACTGGAGCTTTATTTTTATCTTCAAACACACAAACACACAAACACATCCTGTTTGTGAAAAACCTCGGACAAACCTTTTAACCAGAGAGACGAAGATTATCATCCGGCATCGAGCTGAATATGGGGGAAACCTTTAGTCTGGTTCTTATTCTGGTATTTAGTTAGTCTTTATTTTAGTCTTTGGTCTGTTCTTTACTCTAGTTTTTAGTTTGGACTTTATTGAATCTTTATTCTAGTCTGTATTTTTTATTTTTTTTGAGGGAGAGACTGTTTAACAAAATAAAGGACCATGGTGAGCGAGACAAGCGGTTATAATTAATGCTGCATATTCAAATATTTATATTGATGTAAAACAAACAATAAAAAACGTCCTTCTCATTAAAACAGAAAACAATGCCATTTCAAAGTAAAATAATTCAACTTAGTTCTTATATGAAAAAGTTTAAAGCGTTTTATCATGTGTGAAATATTTATATCTTCTACATTCACAAAAATGTACGACAGCTGATTGTGCTGAGGAGGATGAGGGTGAAGATACTGATGACGAGGATCAGGCTGAAGATGAAAATGCGGCTCAGGTCTTGGGACTCTGTCGTGGCTTCTGTCGGTACTCAGGGAGGTGATGAAGGATCCAGGCTGCTGGGGTCAACATGGCCACCGCAAACACCCACATGACGAAGAAACTTTGCTGTCAGAGACAAGGGAAACAACCAATCAGAGCAGAGAACCGCCACTACCAGACCTGATCAAGACCAACCCGATCAACAGCTGAATAAATAATACAGATTAAGTCTATGGGCAAAGTTGTAATATGTTGGTTCTATAGGAAGAGCAGAACAAATAAGATGCAGCAGAAACACTGGATCCATTCTAGTCTTCATCCCAGTCTTCAGTCTGGTTCTTAATCTGGTCTTTGGTCTGTTGTTTTTTCTATCCTTTGGTCTTCCATTCTTTTAGTCTTATTTCTGTATTCTATTCTTGTTTTATTGTAGTTTCCATTCTGGTCTTTATTGTAGTATTAAGTCTGCTCTTTAATGTGATATTTATTCCAGTCTTTGGTCTGTTTTTCATTTTAAGTTTTAATTTTTAGACTGTTTTTTTATTGTAGTCTTTATTCTGGCCATTAGTCTCGTCCTTTTGTAATAGTTAATAGTCTGGTTTTTAGTGTGGTTGTTATTGTATCATTTCGTCTGGTCCTCTTTATAGTCTGTGGTCGGGTCTTGATTCTAGTCTTTTTTTTGGTCTAGTCCTTACTCCGGTTTTCATTCCAGTCTTTGGTCTTTATATTCATTCCAGGTATTAGTGCGGTCTTTATTATAGTCTTTGGTCAGTCAGTTAGTAAGTCAGTTGGTTAGTTAGTTGGTTTCTGAGTTAATAGGTTCTCAGAGACTCACCCCAGCTCCAATCTTGTGTCGGGGAGGTTTGCTGTAGATAGTCTTCTTCGAATCCTTCAGGATTGCTTTTGGACGGGTCAGAGTCGACACGAAAACATTTCCCATCATCCTCAGTACGGCGCTCACCATCATCACAGCAACCAACACCTGTCCTCAGAGCAGCACCTCTGGCCTCTGATTGTTGATGCTGATGTTTTCACTGTGAAACGTTCAGCCAGAGTGAATCTGGTGTCTGGAGGGTCGGAGGAGGAGAGTTGAGGGGGAGGATGAGGCGGAGGAGGGGGGAGGACCCAGCAGGCTGCTGATTGGACAGTCAGACAGCTGAATAAATAATCTGATATTTGGTCCATGGTCAAAGTTGTCATATTGTGGTCTTACAGCAAGAGCAAAACAAACAAACTGCAGCAGAAACACCGGAGTTTACCAGTAAACAGCAGTCCAGCTGATTAGATTCCATCTCCAGAACAAACATCTGATGGAGGAGAAGAAAGGGACTGATGGAGAGAGAGAAATGTGACAGGGAGGTGAGGGAAGACCAAAGGTTGATGAGATGGAGATGAATGGATGATGAGACAAGGACACACGGCTGACTGGGTGACATGAGGGGGGATAAGTGGGTGTGTGTTGTTTGATGTGAGGAAGCAGACCTGCATCTTAAAATCTGTTCAACGTCAGAAAAAATGGGAGAAGACAGGGTTAAAACAGACATGACATTAAAAACAAAGCAACGTCTGAACACATTTTCTACACTGCAGTACTACTGAGCATGTTTCACGACCTCAGGTACAGTACTACTATACAGCTATTAGGTACTTAGTTGCGGTACTACCTTACGGGTTTTAGGTACTTAAGACCTTGAGTGCAGTCCAACTGTAATGGTTTGTGGTCCTTAGGACCGTAGGTGTAGCACTACTGTGCAGGTTTTTGGTCCAACGAGGTCCAACTGTTTCTTTCATTAATATTCATCTAGTCAAAGGTTAGGTTATTTCTAGCACCTGGATTCCCCCTGGCACCGCTCACAGAATCCTCGTTGTGGACTTCAGCCCATCAAAAGACATCCGATGATCCGGAAATTACATCATCTCACCAGTCTTTCCGATCCGAACCAAATTTTCCGTGATAGACTGCAATTTGAGCAGATGGGCACATCCACATCACCTGCACTCCCCACTAACCTTGGAGCACCACAGGGATGTGTATTGAGCCCATCCTTGCACATGCTCTACACCAATCCGTCACTCGTTGTTTATTGGTCTTGGGAGTTTCATTTTGACAAAATTTTTCTGTAGGGGACAACAAGCACGTCATCAGCTGCTCATGCTTTCCTCAAGATGTACCCTGCCATAAAATCATCGTATTGACTTCAACTACTACACCGATGACACACAATTATATGTACCACAATTCTTTCACAAGGTTGTCATGCTTGGTGGTAATCAAGCAGAAAAACATAAAGGCATGGTCCCAGCAGACCAAACATCTAATAACTGCAGCTGGTTCAAAATACTGCTGCCAGGCACATGACATCACACCGATCCTCGGCACCCTTAAGCTCACTACCAGTGATTGTGGGAATTGATTACTTGTTAAAAATAAGCCTTGAATGCTCTGGCACCTGCTGAGCACCTTCAGATCCTCCAGCTGGGCTCTGCAAAGTCCTTGAATCTGGACCCGTGCCAAAGCTATCCGGTTCTTTGCTACAGGAAATCCAGTCAGATCATCTCAGGCAAACAAACTGTCATCTTTTAAATCTCTTCTAAAAACTTTAATTGTACCGTCTTTTCTTACATGGCTACGGTCTTTTAAAAATACAAAATTCTGAGATTTTTTCAGTTTTAATAACGAGAATTGATTATTTTATGAATATTCATGCAATAGGTGTAATTTTACAAGAATAACAGTCCTATTATGAGAATACCCATAATTTAACAAGAAAAAGCTGTATTTTTAATAATCTTGAGAGAAGCATCGTAATTTTGCCGACTCGTAATTTCACAAGAAAAATAATTTTTTCCATAAGTGTTGTAATTTTACGAGAAAAATACTATATTCTTATATTCTGCTGTGATCAACATTTCTGCTTTGAATCTTTCTTGGGAAAAGATCCAACAACCTTTTCAGAGTGTTAACACTCTGAATTACGCGTTGATGTTAAAAAAAGATGGTATTTCTCTATTTGTCAGGCTTTTACCTAAAAAAGATTTTCCACATTCTTCATTTAGTTCTCATAATATTCAGACTCATCATAATGTCCTGTTATTTTATTTTTTGTCAATGTGGCGCTCCAATGTGATACTCAGCATCGAGTACATGAACAAAAAGCCACATGAACTCCAAACCGCCTGCTGTCAATCATGTTGTGTAGAAATGGATCCGACCTCGGACCAAATAGGACAGCGGCTTCTCACAATCCAGGAAAAAAAAACAAAAGCCAAACTGGAGCAACGTTACATCTAGTTTCTTTCACATCAACGTCCATGAATAAGGGCTACTGATCGATTTTCAAAAATATGACAAGACACCATGTCATTGACTCTGTTTAATTAGTTAAAAAGGAAACAAGAAGAAGGCAGAGAGACGCTACTGATGGTGACGACATTAAAAACAAACTCTCACGGGTTCAACATAATCTGAGGATAAAATCGATAAAATGTCTTGAGGATCGACAGCAGCGGCTCATCGACGGGACACAAAGGAAAGGATAAGATCAAAGATGGAGGGGCCATCCCAGCCAGGTCGAAGGTCATCAGGTGTGATAGAAGCTTTCTGCGTCAACTCTTCGTCTCTTACGACTCTGCTGCTGCTCGAAGAACTGACGGATGTCATCAGAGGTCACGACCTATCAGGGAAAAGACAGAAGTCACATAACCACAGGAGTCAAATCTTCAGCTTCATAAATCTTTAAAGATCCAGTATATAAAATGTAGAGGTATCTCTTTGAATAAATGGAATATTATGATCAAAAATATTGGTTTATAATTATAATATATTTTTTATTGATCACATACTCAGTACAACACAGTGGAATTATTTCTCTGGATTTGACCCATCCCTGAAGGAGCAGTGGGCAGCCACTTTGATGCGAACGGGGAACTAGAGGCTCAGGGTCTCTCCAAGGACCCTCCGACAAGTAGAGGGTCTACTGATACTTGAACCAGCTACCTTCTGATTGGGAGACGGTCGCTTTACCCAGTGAGCTACAGCCGCCCCAGTCAGCTGATAATAAGAATGCTTATTTGCCAATAGCTTGGAATGAGAGATCCAGATTGGGCTGGTCCTCTTCAATAAAATTACTAAATAAAGCCATCGAAAGGAACTTCATCACTTGACAGGACACTAGAGGTGGTCATCTGACGTAAGTTTAACAGACTGTTCCTTTAAGGGCGGAGTTATTTTATGCATTATTAAAATCTGCTCATGTTGTCTAAAGCCTCAACGTCTCACAACAATGTGAGTTGTAGGTTCAAATCAGTCACACCTTTAGTTTATATTAAAACTTTGATGTCAGGTGAAACGTCACCCTCATCTTGAACTCACTTTTCCTTCTGCCGCAAATCTCTGCAGGAAGTCCTTCAGTTCACTCTTCATGTCGTTATATCCTGAAAGAAACAAAGTCAATCAGAAAATGACTCGGCAAGCACGGATGGAACTGTGATCCATGTACAACCATGATTCCAGTGTGGTTGTTGTGCTATGTTAAACATTAATTAGTTCAATGGGTGGGTACTTTTAGATTTTTGTGTAGTTCTATGCGTAATACTTGTAGTATTATGCGTAGTACTTGTGGTTTTGTGCATACTTCTGTAAGTTTTGTGCATACTTCTGTAAGTTTTGTGCATACTTCTGTAAGTTTTGTGCATACTTCTGGAAGTTTTGTGCATACTTCTATAAGTTTTGTGCATACTTCTATAAGTTTTGTGCATACTTCTATAAGTTTTGTGCATACTTCTATAAGTTTTGTGCATACTTCTATAAGTTTTGTGCATACTTCTGGAAGTTTTGTGCATACTTCTGGAAGTTTTGTGCATACTTCTGGAAGTTTTGTGCATACAGGTTGTAGTTTCATGTACCATGAATGATCTCGAGTTGTTGCACTCGGCCCAGGTTGTCCAGCGCTGACATCAGGGGGTCGTGTCCTTCTTGTGTCTGTTCGTTGTTCTTTCCTTTCTTTTCGTAAGCGAGGACGGTGTCAGACTCGTCCAACAGGAAGGACAGACCGTCTTCAGACAGATGCTCCTGAGGAAAGCCAAGACTTAGTTAGCCATGAGAAGCATTTAGAGACTTAACGCTGATGAGCAAAAAGAGATTAACACAAGTACAAGGTAAACAAACAACAGTGACCTCACAGTTACAACATCAGTGCTTCAGCCAATAGAAACTGCGACAGGCGAATTTACCTTGCAGGTGTTGCAGGAGCAAAGTTTAGATCGCCACGCCAACGGCCAGAACACGGCTCCTGATTGGACTCTTTTCTGACTGATCGCCTGCAGCTCCTTCAGTTTGCAGTTGGGCTCCTCACGTTCCCGCTTACAGTTCGGCAGGATGACCTCATCAACCTGACATATCATTGATCACTGTGACTTTGTTGTGCAGATGTAAACAGACTTTTTTTTTGTTGGATTATTCTGTCTGTATCGAATGATGAAGGCAACTTCAAATCAATAATCAGTTACCACTCTCCCACAGCTCCTACGGTTTGGATCCATCAGTTCAAGCCGTTGATCTACCGTTGCGTGAAACAAACATGATGGAGGATGCAAAATCTATATTTCGTAAGGTTTTCTTAAAAAAAACTTAACTTTTTAGCCAATTATTAATCGAAAACCAATTGACTGGCCAAACAAGTTGATGTGATTTAGCAATTTGCAGTCCCAATTGTAATTTCTGGTACGTTTATGCATCCTAGTGGTATTCTTATGCATGCCTCTTATAATTTCTTGCATTCTACTAATAATTTCATACACTCTACTGGTACTTTGCTGCATCCCTCTTGCAATTTCATGCATCCTACTTGTGATTTCTTGCATGCTACTTCTACTTCTAATTTTATGTAAGCTACTTATAAAATTAAAAATACACTGCATAAGATTAAACTTCCTACCTGTAATTTTATAGTTCAACATATCATTTTATGCAACTTACTTGTAATTTCGTGTCCTACTTCTAATTTTATAAAGTATATCATACCTGTAATGATGTGGGTCCTAATTGTCATTTTAAGTGTCCTACTTGTAGGGATTGTTTCAACGTTACAGGAATCTGGTCACACATCAGTCGACCCTCATTACGTCAGCATACAGAATTTCCGATCAGTGTTTCACTTAGTTTGTCTTGTAAGTGTTGACAATTCACTACACCCTTTTCATTTTTGTCAGTCAAAAGCTAGATGGCATTATTCTGTCCATAGAGTCGATATTTCAGTTCAGTTTCTCATAAAAAGATTGAAAAGCTGAAGAGCAACCACTTTTCAGGGAGTTTGATGAAGTTTTCACACACCCTCTAATGACAGCAGGCTCAAACGGCAACAGTCAAACTAGGGGGGTGTTTAGGAGCAGTGGAGACCGACATGATTTCTAATGTTTACTGATGGTTAACACGTGATGCTGGATCGGCTCATCTCCCCGACAGGAAACCACAGCAGATAAACAAACTGAGCTGAGATCAGCATTATTACTGTCTGACTGAAAATAAACACGTTAATAAACATTATCATAACTGTATACCCTTTCTAACAGCAGCAGACCACAGTTTATACAAACACTATGTGAAAAAATAAAGATTTAATGAATGACGCTGGATCGCTCATCTCGACATCTAGAAGTATATTTTAAACAGTTTATAAAATTCATCAGACAGTCTGGAACACTTCAGAACGTCCAGTTCTCTGCTGGTCTCCCACACTAAAGACGGTTTGATAAACATCTCAGAGAAGAACATGGTTTCACTTTAACATGGAGTACAGAGTTTCACTATTGTTATCACCTTCTTAAGTTATGATTAACTTTAAAAAGTAATAAAAATATAGATTTTCTTGGTGCCATAAACTTTTAAAATATTAAAAGCCCTTACTGTTATCCATGATAACCAGAAGGGTTTTCAGACTTTAAACCCTAAAGTTTGAGCCTAGTTTCAGGTTTGTGTTCTACCGTACATATTTGATCCGGTTAGTTTTGGCTCAAGAGCACTAAAGACCTTCTCAGGACACACCTACATTCTGTCATAATCTAAGTGGGCTTGAACCTCCCAACACTTTAAACACCAATCAATCAACACACGTTATGATTGATTGGCGTTTAGTCCGGCCCATGTCTAAATTCTCTCTCAATCTCTCCCACCCTCTACTCCTCCAACATCTCTATCTCCCTCACCCCCCCCCCCTCCCTCCCCCCCCCCCTCTCTCTCCCTCCCCCCCTCTCTTTCCCTCCCTCCCCCCCTCTCTCACTCCCCCCCTCTCTCACTCCCCCCCTCTCTTTCCCTCACTCCCCCCCCTCTCTTTCCCTCACTTCTCTCTCACTCCCCCCCTCACTCCTTCACTTCCCCCTCCCCTCTCTCTCTCCCTCACTTCCCCCCCATTACATTTTTGCATGATTCTGATTCTTGTCGTTTCATATTCTCATGCTCGAACGCATTTATTCTAAGTCTTAAAGCATATAATTCATCCAAGTAAAGGAAATGTTATAAAGTAGGAGCTGCTGACATTCACCTGCCATCATCATCATAGTAACCGCAAATCAGCAGGACTTCAACATTCAGATCAAATTAACCAGCAAATATGATTAATTCTCTGACCGTTTCCTCTTTTTTTGGAAGGTCTGACTTTGACTCCTCTACTTCCGCTTCCACATTCACCTGTACCTCTGCACCTGGAACTGAACAGGATGTGCATCACAGATACAGCAAGTATAAAATAGACAGGCCTGAGGAAATGCATATCGAACAGTATTAATGTACCACCTGAAGAAACATTTGATGGGTTAAGATTATTGAAACAGTCTTTCAATAATCTTAATTAATTTTCTATCCAAATATATGTATAATAATCCAGAACTTATATAGCATTATATAGGTTTTGAATTGAATATTAACATTTTTTCTTAGTGGGCATTGATAGTACTTTGCAGCCAAAATCACGTAAAGAACATTAGCTATTAAACTTGGACCAAATGGAGAGTCCTCCTGGTCCTATCCCACAATAACTGTGTGGAATAAGATGAAACATGTGGTATTTCTATCAAATTTGATGTATCACGCGTCATTGGGTGTCATCACATGCATATCTGCAGACATTCGATGTGAAGAAACCATTAACCAGTGAAAAAAAAAACTTGCAAAATGAAAACATGAGTACTTACCTGCCAGACTTGCAACATAGTTCCAGAGGAAAGGGCTTTTGTTCATGCAGGATTCACAGATCATCTCTTGCAGCTCCACACAGTCTGGAACTGCACTGCCAAGGTGCTGTTAAGACAGAGTGACGGTCAGCCAGCAGAGGGCACACTGCAGCTACAGAGCCTCACTCAGTCAGATTAGATTAATTTCATGGAGCTCTGTTGGTTGTATAAGTAGTCTGACTGAGTTATATCACACTTGGAAGCAAATTACATTTATTGGTAAAATATACTATTTATCAGCAGTTTGCATTAAATAAATCGCAAAAGAAAAAATTAAATAGCAGTATATTAAGAATATTTTCCCCAAATATAAAGCTACATGGCCCTTATACTGGCAACAGCAGCCACTTAGTGATTCCAGACAGAACAAGTATCTTTGACTTTGTAGAGACCCTTTGACAGCTCAGATCTGCTAAAGAAGACAAACTTCTGGCAGCCTTCTAGATCAACGCCTCCTATTCTGTAATATTCCTGCGTTTATGTGCTGAAAAAACCTTCTTCAAGTCGCACCTGACATTTGTTTTGTAATTGAATTCAGCCGACTGTGACAGCCACTCCAGAATGATCCAGAACTTCTTCTGAGGCTTGGTGGTCTACAAGTGATCGTCATTTCGTAATGTCCAGTGACGCCCAACCTTCAGCTTCCTAACAGATGGCAAAGTGTTTTCTACTAGGATTTCTTGATCGTTGATGGATTTCATCTTATCCTCTGCATGCTGCAAGTTTCTAAAGCAGCCCTAGGGCATCATGGTGCCACAGCTATGCTTCACATTAAGGGAAATTGATTTTGTTCTTCCTCCTCCAGACATACCGCTGATCCATAGACCACAAAAAACACGAGTTTAACTTCATCGCTCAACAGAATATCATCCCCAAACCAAAACCGGGTTTGATGTAGATGGCACTGAACTACTGGAACAAGTTTTCTCATGATTTGGGGTCAGCAGTGGTGACCGTCTTGGAATCGTTTACAGTGTAGTGTGTACCATACTACGTCATAGTAACCTCGGTAGCATTAGCTCCTAAATCTGCCTGAGGTCTTTTGCAGTTACTCATGGGTTTTGGTCAACCTGCCTCCTCACGAATGTGATGGAAGCCTCTTTCTCTGCCGGGCCCAGAGAGCACAGACAGTTTACCTTTGCTTCCAAATGTATCCATGACACTCAGTGTCTGTGACATGTTTCTTGATTGTTTGTATAGCTTGTGCGAGGTAATAATCTCACTTTTTTGGACAGTTGTCTTGATTTAGCCATATTGCTAATACATAGTAATGAGTTGTATGTAAATTAGATCTTACCTGAGAAAACGTTGGACCTTTACAGCTAAATTAAGTCTAAGCGGGTCAACTCAGAGTTTTAACGACACCTGACTGGAAATAGAACACTAATGAAATGATAATAAGGAGGTTGTTTGTTATATTTGGGAAAAGTACTTCTAATATCTGTTATATTGAGCTACATGAACTATTTGTGTTGTTTGTTTACTGTAAATAGGCCAATAAATCTAACAAAGCCTATGCTGTTGTCCCCCGACAGCAATGGTATATCCCCGAAAAGCCCACAATCCCCTGTGTTGTACAAGCAATTCCCCTGATTGAAGTCCTCAAATTAAATGGGACTCATTAATAATCTCAAACACATTGAAATAAGATAATTTGGACAAAATAAGGCATATGGTAGGGAAGAAGTTACATCTCCCTGAGGTAATATTATGGACATAATATATGAGGGAAAGCTGGACTAACTTGGACCAATGTTTAATAAGTTGGGTCAGAAAAACTGTTTTCGGAAAAAAGTTTCCCCTAGTGAGTAAGGTATGAAATATTTGAGTACAATAGGATATATATACAATATAGATCTCCTTGAGTCAATACAAATGGACCAAATCTGGACTAAATCAGTGGGAAATATTCCCCCAAATTTTGGGAGATAAAGCTCTCTCTAATGGCCGAAATATGCAAATATATGTTTCCCCAAATCAGTCTAGTTTTTCCTCACACTAAGGTCACACACTTTGGTGCTCATCTTGGACTCACCCTGCCATGCAGCCAGTCCTCACACACCACACACTGAATCATCTCATCCCCCACCTGGACACACAGACATCCAACAGAGAGGGACACAGGTTTAGTGAAGGCGCCAGAGAACACCTGGTGGACAATTGTTTCAGGTTGTGTTGCGATTTCACCTGGTCATCTGGATCGGGGTACGGTCGGCTACAGGTACAGTAAACTCCAAAGAAGTTGTGACTGTATTTATTCAGACTATTGACTTCCTCCTTCTCCTGAAACACACACACACACACACACAGTAAATATGCCAAATTTACAAAACACATCGGAAAACCTGGTTTATTTTCAATCAAAACTAAAAAACGTTGATGTGAACTCACGGGGTAGAGTTTACACTGAAGGTCTTTGAACTTCTTGTTTCCACAGTCGCAGCGGAAGTTCCTGCCGAAACCAGACAAAAGCGAGTCAGACTTACATCGTCATGACGAATCATTGTGAAGAGAACCTGAGATTGCAGTTTAAGATTAATCAAGTTATTGGCTTACGATTGGTTAGAAGCAGATCACTGGCTTTCAGATATTTTTATTCATTATATTGATTTTCCAAGATTTGTTAAAGGACAATGTAAGACACCCACAAAGCTGGACTTTGAAAATCCAACCTTTCCTCCTCAATCATACTAAGAAAAACTCCTACTAAAGCACTGGCGAACATTGAATGCTCCATCATGGCACACTGGGAAAAGAAATGGATTTTATCCCTTTATAGAAAGACCATTGTTAGTTCCACGTTTTTTTTTGTTCTAGATTGATTCAATATGAAGATTCAGATGCTGAGCATTTGTTAGTGTAGAGGTTTGTCTTGTTTTTTAGCCTTTTTTGTATTTTTGCTTTGATTGACGTTTTTTTGAGTTGATGAGATTGTAACTGTATGTAAATACATATTCTCAAATTAAAACTTAATAGAAAAAAAGTGATTTCAATTGATCCGTCAGTGGTCAATATAAGCAGAAAAAACAGGGACACATCAGAATTGCAGTGAAGTGTTTTCAGGGACAGGGATCTATAAATGTTTTAATGGGGGATGCCGACCTTTTGGTGTAGAGTTCGAAGAGGTCGTGACCTTCGTGACATTTGTATGAGCAGGCCAAACAGACTCCAGCTGCCTCTCCTCCCTTTGGTGTACAAGTGTTACAGGCATACAGAGCCTGACGCTTCACATAGCCCTGAAAAACGGACAGAGAAAACACTGTTTGAGTTATACAGACTAAAATAATATCAAAAATAGTTGAAGTGCACAGATTGCAATTTTCATGGCTGATCACTGATTTCATAAAGTCTTTAAAGTGTCTGATTAAGTTTGTTGTGCCGAGCGTTGTTGGGGTTGTTCCGCCTCAGCCTCTTTTGTGTCTTGCGTTTTAAAACCATTATTGACAGCCTACATATATACAGCGGGTTCATGACTGCTCTGAAATGGCGCTAGCTTTGGCTGCTCTGCTAACGTTACCTTCTTGAAACTTGCCATGTTCCTGGGGTTACTACATTTGAAGTGTGTGATTAAGTTTGTTGTGCCAAATGTTTTCGGAGTTGTTCCGCCTCAGCTTCTTTTGTCCCTACTAGTATTACAAATTGCGAGCTGTGTGTTTTCTGGTTTACTTGCATAGCCATAGCAGCTCATGCTTGGTGCGCGTACATGATCTGATTTTGTCTATTTTTGTGTGTATCTAAACTGTATAAAATTTGACATTAAAGAACCTGAGTGAACACAATCATTAAATGACAATATTAGTTCATAAGCCAAAAAGTTCAATCTAATACCAATAAGTGACTGACAGAATTTAATTTCTAGTACTACCTTAAGCAGCAACAATTGCAACCAAAAACTCCTGATAAATGGAGATCAGTCTCTGACATCACTTTTGAAATTTTTGATCTTTTATCTTTAATGAACTCATTAGTGAATCCACATTGCAGGGTTTATGAGCATGAACTGATCTTATAAAGTTACAGCCAGCGACTGAAATAAATCGCAGATCTGGAGTGCTCTGACGAAGCTTTTTAGCTCCATAATTTTGCCGTGTCAAAGTCACTCAAATCCTTATGATTGACCATTTTTCAGGTGCAGGGCAACAAAATAATTAGTTATTCTGACTTCTCCCGTCAGTGGATTATTGGTGTATGAGCACTAACCTGGGGATATGAGCAGTGATCTGAGTCGCTTCCTCCCAATACAGCAGAAGCTTCTTCCTCCAACTCTTCATCTTCCTCAAGGACATCAACTAGAGACACCGTCTGCTCCTCGGACATCCTCAGACTCAAACTACTACAAAAAAATAGGTCGGCCCGACAGAACAAGATGCAATCACATTAAATCGAATTATGTCATCCCTGTAACCCAACTATGTCAGCCGATAACTATAAAACCCTTGGTTTCAAACCTAAACAGACTTCCAGTTGCTTCAGATTCAACACACGAGGATTACCATGACTTGAAAGAATGGGAATATACACAGAGAATGGCCAATAACATTTTAAAAAACAAAGAACTGAATATAATGTAATTATCCTTAGTTTCAGGGTCTTTCTCAAGGACCCTTCGAGATTTAGTCTAGCTGAGGCTCGAACTAGCTCCCTTCCGCTGATCCGATTGGGAGCTTTTGGCTGAACCCAATGAGCTACAGCCACACCCTTTACCCCATGTCTTTCAGCTTCTGCCGTCTGGACTTAAGATTGAGTCCGACGGTATAGCACAAAGAGATAAAAACAGCGTGCAAACAAGTACTCATAGATTGCACCACATAATCTTGGATGATGATACCTTATTTATTAATTTTATTATTAACTGACTCTTCACTTGTTTTGAAAGGAGAATACCAACTTCTAACCTCAAGGAAGCGATTGTGAGATGCTCAATCTAAACACAACAGGTTCAAGAATTCCTTACATTAGTCCATCCCGTTGCTGAACCAAAATCAGCGTTCTGAGATCTGTTTCCAAAGCTGTGGCGGTTCATGTCTGATGTGGTCTGGTTTGTTTTTTTTGGTTGAAACTTGTTTAATGTCTGACTATCTGTTTAGCCTGTAAGTAAATCTCTAATACAGATCTGTCCAAATATGCAAATTGAGTTTCAATGTAAACTGACAAAAATGTATCTTGATAATTTTTTTATTTTTATTGCTTTGACGTTAGGGTCTTGTTTTGTATCTTAGGTGCTTGTATTGTTTTATAATTTATTCACTTCTTTTAAACTGCAAATTAAATCTACCGAAGGGTATAAACAACATAACCTGAACCTCATTTTGAATACTTAACTGAACATATTCAATTTATTTAAGTCAAAATCAAACTGATATTAAAAGGCCTGTCTCTGTTGGGGTTTTTATGGTTTCTGAGGATTCCACTAGTCGACTAGAATAATTTACATACAGAACACATCATCAGCACCAGCTAATCGATCAATATAAGTAGCCAACTTTTGGTCAGTAAAGATGGTCCAGTTTTAGAGCAAAGTTCTGATAGTTAGCATCAGTAAGCTTAATCATAATAGGTGCGTGTGAATCAATTAGCATGCTAACAACCGTGAATACAAACACGAACTTACCTAATCCAACAAGAATCTAACCGGAACTTTAAACAGAATTATCCCCACAAACTGACAAAACTGCAAAAGAGACAATGACCTAATAGATAACAATCAATTACAGTTCCGTCCAATCCGCAGTTTGAAGCTTTGTTATCAAACCGATAGCTTCTACCTGCTTGGCTGACAAACTTCCGGTTTATTTCCGCAGATTGTATTTGCCGGCAAACTGGGGTCAGAGGTCAGGAAGTTAAAAATAGATAGAATTTAGTAAACCCAGCAGGAAAGTCAAACAAAGTCTTCAATCATCGAAACTATTTCAAAGTAGTGAAAAAATAATTATTACTCATCAAAAAATTCGATGGCGAATTGGTGCATTCATATGTCCCGTAAAAATAGCTTTCAAAATCCTCGATATTGTAAAATTCTCCATTTTAATAATAATAATAATAATACTAATACTACTACTACTACTAATAATAATAATAACAAAAAATATACATAAATGTAAGTAAAGATAATTGGTATTGGTAAGACATAAACCAAAATACCATGACGACCTATTCACGTGTCCCTTAAAAATAGAATACAATAATCTCGCTATTTTAAAGTCATCTATAAAAATAATAATAAATAATAAAAAATGTACATACATAAATAGAAGTAAAGTAAAGTTACATCAAAAGTTAGACATCTTTCTTTCTGAATTTTTCTCTTTTGCAAAAGACCTCAAAGAAAAAACGAAGTTTGAGATTGTATAGGGCTATTATTTTCATCTAATAAAAAAACTAAACAAGAAAGAAAACCGATATGAGACGCTATTGTAAACTAACAGTCGTGAAGACTGTTTATATATATTTTTTCAGAACACTTACATAATTTTCTGAAATTTAAAGTGAAGGAAAAAGTGGTTTGTTTCTAAATTAGCAAATTCATTTTTTATAAAATTTCCGGGGTACAGAGAATGCGACAGAGCTGCGTGTTAAAGACACCGGAAGTTTAAGCAAAGATGGCGGCAATGGCTGTATGTGCGGAGTTGAAGTACAGAGACGGATTGAGGGAGAAAATCAGCGTTAATGTGGAAAATAATCTGAGTTCTCTGGTAGCAGGTATTAAAGAGCTGAACCAAAACGTGTCACGACTTCTCAGTGACCTGGTGGAACGGGAAAAATCCCAGGGAGGCTGCGAAGGTGAGTTAACTGTTCGTGGGTATAATGCTACCACCTGTTGTGTTGTAGAAGAACAGCCCGTTTGATTTACCTGTTCTGCCTTTTCCCGATATACTTTCTGCAGTTGATGAGGACGACAGCGATGAAGACGAAGATAATCCAATACACTCTGTGTTACAACCTCCAGCCAAAAAATGTAAAAACTGAAACACGGGACACATACGGAGGCCAATTATTCTATATATATGTATTTATGACATCACCGACTTTGAACTGTAAATACAGACCATCAGTCAGTTGATCAACAGGAATCAAATAAGAGAGCCAAAGTCTGCACTCAGCTGAAAATAAAGTTTTCTTGAGAACATGCTTTTCATTTCTTTTTATACTCCATAAACAATTGGTTGATTGTTTATCACTTACAAGTGTGGACATGAGGTAACGGTCAGCTCATAGGAAACATTTAGGCTAAGTATCGACGCAGCTCTAATTTAACCTATGTGACAAAAAAAATAGAGATAAATTATTAAAGGAAACATTTGCTAAAAATCAACAATGAATAATAAAAATAGAGAAACAGAAAACTAAATAATGATAAAAATTGACCAAAATGTCATAGCATAAAACAATAAAAGAAATAGACTAAGTAATCAAAAATTTAAGTACTAAAAAAAAAATTAATTAAATGTGATGTTATAACAAAATAAAAACTAAAATGCAGAAAAATAAATAATTTGATGTAGTTTAAGACATCACTGAGGCCTTCCTCAAGCCAGAAATTGTGGTGGTCTCAGTGAAGTCTAAGCAGGTGATCTTGCTGGACGTTATAGGAGGTGGCATGGGACGAACGGCTGGAGGAGACCAGCCAGAGGAAGAGGGGAAAATATCCTAAGCTGATAGTCGAGTGCTGCAGATAAGGGGACTGAGGGGCTTTAAAAGGAAGATCCCACACTGAAGCTTAAAACCCGGAGATCAAACAGCAGAGCTACAGAGGCAGCAGAGCAGCAAAGCATCAGGAGCGACAAACCGTGGGCTAATGCTTCTTGGACACCAGCTGGGAACTCATCACTCCTAAACGGGCTACTTGGGTTGGGGTGTCTGAAGTTTGACGACCTGATGACCCAAGGTAGTATCCCAGAAAATATGAGCATTTGCATCACAAGATGTATGGTACAACCTTCTAATGCATACGGAACATTTAGTTGGTTTCATGCAGGTTATCAGCATGTATGGCAGGAAGAGACAACACACACACTCCTAAGAGATACGGAGATACTGGTTTAACCTGTTAAATCCGTTAAAACCAAAGTTAGCAAACTAAACCTAGCAATCAAAATCAGCTTTAAACTTAATTGTATTAAAGTAGCTATTTAATAAAACAATTACAGTAAATATGTGATATATATACTTTACATACAGCTTGAGCATCGTCCCTAATCAGTAATGGAGAAAAAAAGGTTTGCGGTTTTCAAAACAAGGGTGATGTTCAGAGCTGTACCAGCTACAGCGGTATAAAGCTGAAGAGCCACACATTGAAGTTCTGGGAAAGAGTCATGGAAGCTAGGTTAAGAAATGATTTGATGAATGTGAGCAGCCAGTACGGTTTCATGGCAAGAAATAGCACTACAGATGCAATGTTTGTTTTCAGAATGCTGATGGAGAAGGACAGTAAAGGTCGGAAGGAGTTGCATTGTGTCTATGTGGATTTAGAGAAAGCGTACGACAGAGTGAATTATGAGAAAATTATGGGATTGCGTGACGAAGTATGAAATGACAGTGAAGTATGTTAAATTTGTACAGGATCGGTATGATAGCAGCTAGAGAACAGTGAAGTGTGCAGTAGGAATGATAGATGGGTTCAAGGTGGAGGAAAGGACTGCACCCAGGATCCAAGCCCTGAGTCCCTTCTTATTTTCTATGGTGAATGCAAAGAGTAGCGATGGAGAAAGTGTAGTAGTTTAAGTACTTGGGGTCAACTGTTCAGAGCAACAGGGAGTGTGGAAAAGTGAGGGTAGGGTGGAGTGGGTGGTTAGAGTGCCAGGAGTTTTCTGCTACAGAAGAGTAGCAGCAGGACTAAAGGGAAAGCATTACAAGATGGTAGTGAGACCAGCTCTCCTGGATCGTTTAGAGACGGCGGCTCTGAACAAAAGAGAAGATTGCAAACTGGAGACGGCAGAGTTAAAGATGTTCTTTCGTAGTGACGAGTTCGGACAGGATTAGAGACGGGCACATCAGAGGGACAGCCCAGGTTAGACGTCTTGGAGACAAAGAAAGTGGACAGATTGAGATGGTTTGGACTCATGAAAAAGAGGGATAGTGGATATATTGATAAAGGGACGCTACAGATGGAGCTACCAGGCAGGAGAAACAAGGGAAGACCAAGGAGGAGGTTTCTGGATGTTGTGAGAGAGGACATTCAGTTGGTTGGTGTGACAGAAGAAAAATGCAGAGGACAGGGCAAGGTGGAAACTGATGATTCGTTATGGTGACCTGTAGAGGGAACAGCCGAAAAATTATATGATAGTACTATTATTACTATGACGTAAATACATATATAAGGTATACGGAATATACATCCTTGTTGTAGTTATTAGATTATTGTACACATTTCAATACCATCCACCCAGCTCTTTGCACATTTATCAAGTTGCTCTGCTGATCCTTCAGTAGCTCCATACAAAATCTGCATCTTATTCCACTACTGGACACTGAATGTATATATTGCAGTACTTTTTATTGTTCATACTGTTCATTAGATGTACCCGCTGCTAAGACAACTTAATTTTCCTATGGGGTTTAATAAAGACATGCTCCATCTATACTTCCTTTAATCTTAATTTCAATTTAATGTTGATCCTTCTGCACCTCCTCGCCATCTCTACTTCCTCTTCTCTATTCCTTTCAGTCTGTTTTGGAGCCCAATTCTGAAAAATAAACATTTTCCACAATGAAAAAATCAATTTTCTTTCATTTTATTGACATTTTAATAAAGTTGTCATTGCAACCAGACTGTCATGGGACTTATCGCAATTAAGTTAAACAGTAGTGTTTTGATCGGCTGCTGAGTTGGCGAAAAATTTATCTCAAGAATTACAACAATAACCCAGTAAATGTGATTTATAGGCCGTTCACTTCTCCAAAAACAAGTGCATTGAACTACCTGCTGAGGCGCACTACCTTTTTGATATGGCAGCGTTTAAACACGCCTGTGCTGATTGGTTATAGACCGACAATGACAGTGCTGTGGACTTTGAGCTGGTTTACACCTCCAAACACAAAGAGACAAACACATCTCAAAGCCTCTTGCATACAGTTACAGTCACTGTGGGGTCATTGTAAACATAGAAACTTTAAAAAAAAGAAAAACCAAGATCATTGAGATTGTATAACCATAACAACAGTACTGATGCTACAGTTAAAAGGATAAACAAACCTAACTATGGGTTGAACTGATCACATGCCAGCAGGAGGAGCTTCCTCCAGCCAGTCACAGCTGCTCACAGAAAAAGTGTTGATCCTGACAGTCGACATCCCTGGGCAGGAATGACTTTTCTCCCGATAGACAAGCGGGGGAGTAAATCCAACAGGAGTGCTTCTTGAACTGGTTAAAGGCACACAGGAAATGACATCACACACATCAAAACAAATAATTCAGTTTGTTATATAGTCCCATCCTTCCATCATGGCTCCACCCCTCTCCGATTTGTAGATTGGGAGCCACTTTAATTGTTTGTTTTTATATGGTTATGAGTCTGAGTGGGCGTCTTCTCTACGTGTCGATGAGCGGCGGGCCTCTGTGATTGATCGATTTGTTAGCAGCGTGGCGCCGGCTGCAGAAGAGGGCGAGGCAGACAGGAAGTACGCAGTAACCGACTGCTCGAGGATCAGCTCTCGTGCAGGAAAACAGGAACAGGAAAAGTTGCAGGTATGGGAGGAGGAAGACCGACCCCCACATCCAGAGAGGAAGTGGCAGCAGGCGAGCACTGAGGCTCTGAGACCAGCTGATGGGGAGGGGTGGAGCTGAAGGTATGGCCTTGCCTCCTGGAACGTGCTCCAAAGTGAAGCTGTGGACCTCAAACACATAATACGCCACAATGGCGCTGACCAGCAAGTACAGAGCCACGCCCACCCATCCCATCCGCTGACGGAAGTTCATCATCCTCCATACTGCCAAGGAAAAACAATAATCACCAATAAACCAATGATCAATAAATCAACACTGCAAAAAGTGTGAGTTAAAATTAAATAAGAGCTGACAGTTCCACAGAAAAAGGAAATATTCATTCATTCATTCTGTATACAGAGAAAAATCATCCAATGATCAATAATCAATGCACCCTTCACCCCAAAAATCAGCGCACGCAGAACTTCACGATTGGAATATGTTGAAGCTGCCGTGATGATGTCACCCTTATTTAGATCAGTGCTAAATTAAATAACACTACCTGATTCCTGCACCGTGGAAAAACTACTCCTGGTATTGAGAATCAACAGTAGTTTGTGAGTAATCAACAAAAACGTGACTTTCCATAACCACCGGTCTATTTCTCATCTCGATATCACAAATAAAGAAACACAATGTCAGAACATTATAACCACTGATAGGTGAAATGAATAACATTGATTATCTAATTTCCATGGTTACCTGTCATGCAGCAATTGAACATTTTGTTGTGAAGGGTTCAGTTGGTAGCAGGAAAAATTGTTACGCCTAGATCTTAGTGACTTTGACAAGGACCTAAATGTGATAGCTAGATGACGTCAGATGCTAAAAGTCAGAGCTGCAGATCTCAAATACTGAGATCTGGTAAACCTTTGACAGGGTCATGGGCTTGGATCGTTCACAGATCTTTAGATAATGTTCTGCTGCAAGAATCTTGGATCCTACCATTCATGTGGATGGGTCTTTGACACGTAGTATCTACCTACCTAAAATTTACGAGTTCAAGTCTAATCTAAACAACCATCTGTGGGATGTTATGAACAAATAGGTCTGATCTATGGAGCCCCCTCACAAATTCTAGGACTTAAAGGATCTGAAACTAACTTTTTGGTGTTATATAGCACAGCAGAACCTCTGAAGCCTTGGCAGATCGGTGCGGTTTTGGTAGTATAAGGGTAATCGACACAATGCAAAACAGTGCTGCAAGGATCCTGATGAGAGTTCGTAAACAAGAAACACATCACCCCCGTTCTTCATTCCCTTCCCATCTCCACCAGGATGATTATAAGATCTCCCTCCTCACTCACCAGTGCATTCATGGCAACGCACCCCCCTACCTAAAAGAACTACTCACCCCACTGACCTCAACACGATCCCTCCGTTCTACCCATTCATTCCGCCTCCTCCTCCCCCGGACTAAGCTCAGCACCTTGGTTGATCGGGCCTTCTGTTCTGCTGCCCCTCGTCTGTGGAATGCCCTCCCTGACCATCTGAGGGCTCCACAGACGACTGACACATTTAAAAAAAAAAACGACTTAAAACTTTGCTGCTTTTTGGTCAGGTTTTTATATAGTTATTATTTTATTTAATTTTTTATTGATGCTTTTATCTGCTTTTACTTTGTAGCACTTTGAGATTTGATCCAAATGTAAAGTGCATTATAAATTAAATGTATTATTATAATTATTAATGCTATCCTGGTGGTTATAATGTTATGGCGGATTGTATATATTCTGATCATATCAATAGCTATATCCTCCACTAGGCTGCTACCATGCAACTAAGTTGGAGGATGCCTTAATCATCAGTATGCCCGTGTAAATTTACCATATCTATAGTGAATTATTAACTGTAATCCATTTTTCAGCTAGTTTAATTCTGATTCCTCTACTTTGTGTATCGCTGCCTCCATCTTGATGTCTGTTTATTTACCCTCACCCGTCGGTAAACAGCGGTTAGTGTCCTCTCACGGTTATCTTGCGTTTTTAATAAACTCTTACCTTCCTTTGGAATAACTCCTTGGAATTAAAATTCTTCCGCTGACTTGTGTGCTTTTTATTCCCCGTTCGGCCCATGAAAACCGGGAGAACTGGTTCCCCCTTTTCCTGTTTTGTCACATGACAGTCATCGATGACATCATTCGCAGGCGCCAACCTCTGCACTGCACTCACACCAACGTATTATATTATAGACCCCCCCCCCTACTACAAACAAACATGTACAGAATAGGATTACGGCCACATACGACAACATGGATTTTTCTTTTGGGGAGGCATTTTGACTTCTTCTTTTTTTAATTCAGATTTTATTCTCAGCATTGTAAGAAGAAAAAAAATGATCTAGCCATATGTGGCCTGAACCCTCTTACATACAGACAATCCAAACATTATCAGAAACAATAAATTAAGTAAAAAAGTACATGAAAACACACAAAAAAATCCAGCAAAAACCGTATAAAGTAATAGTATATAGTATAAACATAAAAAGTAGTAGTTTATAAAAACGTATTGTGCACAAGCAGACATTATTGTGATCAGAATCAATCAGATGGTTGTATTTAGGTCCTTTCTATTCATTTCTGATTTATTGAAAGCCTTTAAATCTACCAACAACAAACTCTCCCTCTCTCTGAAGCAAATACTCTGTGGCTGGTTGTCTCTTGCACCTTCCACTTCAGCATCACCAGAGTCGCAGATAGAATTATCCCAGCCATAATAGTTTGGCATAGGTGCAAAGTTAATGTTTGGAAAAACTTAAACTCCATCCCAACTCTATTGCTCCTGTTTAAATTTTGTCTATGGTCACCAAACCAAAACTGACAGTGTTTCAAAACAGCACTTTTGCCACACGTTTACATCACCACTTCAAATTGTGTATTGATTTTATCTGACTTTATTTAAAATGCTGCAACACATCATCACCAATACTCAATCAACTCTAGTACATGCCAAAACCTACAACTCGGTACATTTTCATGTATATCTGTCCATTAGTTTTTCCTATATCTTGGTAACAAACAAACAGACAGACAAATGCACAGGTGAAAACATAACCTTCTTAGAGGAGGTGATAAAAACAGAGTATGAAAGTAAACAAGCATGAAAGTGAAAGACGCATCAAAATAAACAGTAATATAAAAGTAGAAAGATGTAAAAGTATTAAGTAATAGTGTGAAATGGAAGTTGTCTGTAAGTAAAAAGCAGCAATATCAGAGTAAAAAGTATAAAACTTAACATGATTACTTATGAAAAAGAAAAGTATAAAAGGAAAATGTTTAAGATTAAAAAGCAATGGTATGAAAGTGAAACAGTGTAGAAGTAAAAAAAAATAACAGTAAACAAATAAAATATAGTAGCATAACGGTGAACGATATTAAATTAAAAATTAGCATTCATGTGAATGATAAACTTTGTCCAAACTTTTTACTGATTCTGTTTGTCGAGGTCAAATAAAACAGTAATGGAATAACTGTTCATGGTACAGTAAAGATTCTATTGAGTTCTGATGCAGATCCAAGCATTCGTCTCACTATGGTCAACACTGTGAGGCAATGTTAAAGTAAGATATATATTTATTAAATTCAGAATAACCATAGGATACTCACAACATGGAGGGGCAAGATTTTGTCCTGGACTAAGTGGAAACTTTAATAAACTCTGTTTTCCTATGGACGTGTTGTTGCTAAGGTGAAGGTGACCTTCAGGCTGTCTGTTTAGACCAGAAATTTTACGGAGCACAAACACTGCAGTTTAAAAATGTCAGTTTGATGATTTGATAATATTACAGAGAAAATTCAACTTGTCTGCCAAGAACTTTTTTTCTATAATTTAATTTGAAAATCAATAAAAGACCTATCTGATTCCGGCTCCTACCACTTTATCTTTTCATCCAATCACAGCAACGAAAAAGAAACAAAGCCTCGGTCTATAAAAGAGAGTCGGCACCGCTGCAGGAACACAAATTAACAACAAACAAAGTCAGATGTCTGATGACTCATTTTCACTCGGATATTTTAACTAGAGGACGGACACAGGACGGACACTTTGTCTGTTTTGGTGCGGATCTTGAGGAGTTTCTCTGGCACTGCGGTTCCAGTTATTTTGGTTCTAATCCTGGGGATCCTGGTCCCTGTGGTTCTAGATCTTGCGTTGACCAAGACATGGAGCGTCGTCAAAGTCTTGAGGAGCAGCTCAGATGTCCTGTCTGTCTGGATGTCTTCAGTGAACCTCTGATGTTGCAGTGTGGACACTCCTACTGCAAGTATGATGGATGAATGTGTCACACCTGTCCTGTTCTGGTCTTGTATACCCTTACCCATCCTATCTTTACCTGGACTCACCTGTCCTGCCTTGGTCTCACAGTTCTTTACCACCTTTCCCCACCTGTCATTAACCCACCTATTCTCACCTGTCCTGTCCTGGTCTCACCTAACCTTACCCCATCTGTCCTGTCTTGTCCATACACCTACTCTCCTAATCTTTTCCGGTTTCATCTTTCTTACCAGGTCCTCATCTGTCCTGCTCTGGTCTCGCCTACCCTTAATTCACCTGTTCTCACCTATCCTGTGCTGTTCACACCTAACCTTACTTCACCCTTTTCTCAAACGGTCCTCACCTGTCTTTGTCTGTCCTGCTTTGGTCACGCCTACCCTTACCCCACCTGTGCAGGTGCTGTCTGCGTTCCATGACGATGGACCTGCTCGGTCAGCTGCAGTGTCCCGTGTGTCGCTGTGCCGTAGATGGAGACAGCCCTCCTCCCAACGTCAGTTTGGCTCGAATCATTGAGGTTCTGCAGGTGAAACCAGTTTAGCTGTCCAACAGCGTGAATCTCAGATCATCTGTTTTTAAACCTCTGATGTAAAGTATCTACAAAACGGCCTTTATCTGATCCATTACTCTTTTCCTCTTCATCCTGACAGGAAGTTAGTGTTTCAGGTGGAGCTCAACCGGAATCCTGTCCTCAGCATCACAACCCACTTAGCCTTTACTGCGAGGACGAACGAATGGTGATCTGTGGCCTCTGTGGAAGCATTGGTGCTCACCGTGGCCACAAAATCACACCTGTGAGCTCGGTCTACAGCCACATGAAGGTATGAAATAAACAAAATCACCCCTGTGAGCTCAGTCTACAGCCACATGAAGGTATGAAATAAACAAAATCACACCTGTGAGCTCGGTCTACAGCCACATGAAGGTATGAAATAAACAAAATCACACCTGTGAGCTTGGACTACAGCCACATGAAGGTATGAAATAAACAAAATCACCCCTGTGAGCTTGGACTACAGCAGACCGTGCCTCGTGTGCCTCCATTGACAAAGATGGCGGTCCGTAGAGGCACGCGAGGGTGACCCTCCTCCGTTTTTAGGAGGCAAGATGAAAATATAAACAGAGTAATTTGTTGAAATAAATTGTTACCAAATCTCAGTATGGTAATAAAATCATTTTTATAACTTGTTTGGAAGAAAATCCATTATGGAAATTCAGATTATGCTTCAACAGGGACACCGTTGAAGCATAATCAGGGAGTACGTCCACCCTAATTAATCAACAACCCGAATACAATATTGACATTGCGTCGATACAATGATAATTTCTACGTTTCCCCTTCAATTGTCTACCACAGGTAGGTGCTTGAATGTAACATACTCCCGCTAAAGGAGAGATTGAGTTAATGATTAATTGCAAACCTTTCAAATATAAAACCCCCCCACAAAAAAAACAATTATTTAGGTATCCGAATAAATGTCCAGATAAATGTGTTTGGCTTTAGCAGTTAGTTTGTTCACTTAAGAGTTAGCTGAGCACGGATGGATTGGGAGTTTCGGGGGTTTTGGTCTACACTCACAATGGAATGCAAGGGAATCCCACCATTCGCATCACCTGTCAAAATATCCCAACACAGGAGCAATCCATCTTAAAGCATAACCCTCTGAGGTCTATACGAGCACATTCTTCTGCTTTTCTGGGATCGGGTCAAATTGGCAGTAGGACAAGCAGGGTATTCCAGTCCTTGCATTCCCAGGTAACACGCTCCAGCTCATTCTGGAGCATCTTTTGGACTGTAAAATAGACCAAATTCTTACAGTGTAGTGATGTACTAAAAGTCTGAAATGAGCACTATTGAAGTTTCTCTCTCTGGCTATAGTGTTCGTTTCAGAAAGCATTGATGACATCATCTAGATTATGACTCCTAAAAATCAAACTTGCTTTAAAATGATTGTGATAGCTCTGTGAGAAGGTTGAGTACTGGGTGACTGGACCCCATCCATTACAGACAGACAGGTCATCACCTGGTGGACTATTAATGGTGACCATTATTGGTATTAATGGTGACAGAATGGTTGTTCCTACTACAAAACAGTCCAATTCTTTTGTACTAGCCTTCCCTTGTCTCAAAAATCGTCTGACTGCAAAAGTTAAAGCTGGGACAATTTGGTATTGTTGACTTATTGTAAATAAGAAGCTTTTAACCCTGTTCATATCACCACACCTAGAGATTAACAACAAGGAGTTTCACATTTCACACAGCCCACTTATCACCTTCCTTTTTCCAGCTGACCAAAAATAAAGTCACTTCATGTTCATAAACATTTTCTTGATTTCAAACTGGGCATATGCATATCCAACAATATGAAAACAGTTAACACAACTTTACTTCATAAACTGATGTTTTATTCACCAGACATTTCTTTCTATTTTATAGTCAACGGTTGTAAGAAAAATTATTCAACCACCGTTGTTCGTTGTTGTTAAATACCAACCATATACATTATCAGCTGTTTGCAACAGATATTAAACGTTGTTACTATTTGTACTGGCTGCTGCTACATAATCTACATTATTATTATCATTTACTCTGATATTTTACTCACGATGGGGAGCTTCCTGTTTTCTCTTTTTTTTCAAAATATAATGTTTTTTGCACATAACTTCTCAACCATTGCCTCGATTTAGTCTTTATTTCCAAAATTATTTAGTCTTTATTTTCTCGATTTAGTCTATATATTTATATGCACCAAATTTAGTCAAATTTGGTGCATATAAATTTACTCAAAGAGATCTATCTGGTATATATCATATTTTACTCTAATAGTTTGTAATTTAATCACAAGGGGGATTTTTTTTAATGAAAAATACTTTGGACATAACTTCCCATTTAATTTGAGGAGTTTAGTCAGGGGGATTGCTTGAACAACACAGGGGATCGGGGACCTTTCGGGGGTATACCCTTGCTGCCAGGGACGACAGCATAGGCCTAATTTCCCTATAAAGAAGTTTACAGCATACAATATAGTAGTAAAATATTTGAAATGCTAGTTATAATTGATTTTACTATTACTGCTTACCACTGATTGGCAGAAGGGAGAATTGTGATGTGACTGGATAAGAGAAGAATGTGAGAAGGCTTGTGACATACAAGATGTGCAGAAAGGTTGTCCTCCTTGACTGAACTTCTATTTAGCCTAATTTCTTCTTCCTGTTCCCCTCTAAGGAGGACATTTCCTGTTTGATGACAGACTTCCAGCATCAGAGACGTAAATTAGAGGACCAGATCTGTAAAATGGCGTACAACAAATCCAGGATTACTGTGGGTGATGTCATTTTTTGCTTTTGCTCCTAATTTTTAATGTACATGTGTATTTTCTATTTTTATTTTTCTATCCTATATATATATATATATATATATATGAAGTCTCTTTCTAGCTAATGATCTGCTGAATCGTCATTTTGCATCTGTTTAATGAACACACTCGGATTCAATCTATTCCATCAACCTTCTCGTACTGAGAGTGGAAAGACATCCATAGTCCACGAGTGACACAATCTGTCATTCATGAACAGGATGAACAGAGAATACGTGTCTACATTTACGTGTTCAGAAAGTTGCACGTATATTCTGATTGGATTTTTGTCCAATCAGAATGAGTCTGATGTGCTGAAGTGGGTGGTGAGGAAGGAGTTTGGGGAGATCCGGCGCTGCCTGGAGGTGGAGGAGGAGGGTTTCATGCAACAGGTGGAGACGTCGGCTGCTGTCTTAATCTCATCCCTCCAGAACCAGACGGACCAGTTAAACAAGAACCTGAATCGGCTGCAGGAGGCCCAGAACACCCTACAGGACCTGAGCAACGAGGGGCACCTGGGTTTCATCATGGTAAGTTCAGCTTATACTATACAACACTTTAGTATAATGAACTGTGGACTATTGATCAAACGTTGATTTTTTTGTTGTTGTTCCCATTTACAGAAGTATGGATCGATCGCTCCGAGGTAACAAACATCTGTACTTGTCGTCAGTAAACTTATTTAAGATCAAACACTCAATGATAAAGTTCCCCCTCTTTTTCAGGTTCAGGGAGATTCAGGAATTCCAGCAGAAGCAGGAGGCGATCTTCAGCTCTCTGAACTTTAAACCAGGTTTTAACCACAACGACATTAAACTGACCGTGTGGAAAAGACTACACCGAAAAGTCCTTCCAGGTACACCTGTACCTGTCTGAAAGTCCTGTTATCTACACCCAACCCTCCATGGTCATAACGTATTCTTTCTCTTCCTCCAGCTCCAGAGCCATTGAAGCTGGACCCTCAAACCTCCCACCCAATGCTGGAGCTCCGTCATGACGACACGGTGGTGAACTGTGGGGTTCTGCCGCGGAGGCTTCCCGATAATCCAGAACGCTTCAGTTACAGCTACTGTGTCCTGGCGAACCGGGGCTTTTCCTCTGGCAAACACTACTGGGAGGTAAACACTGTTGCTCCTGCAGAGTTACATACTTTCAGTCATACTTAAATTTACCGAGGATTCAGTTATTGTGAGTCTGCTAAATGATGAGTAGTCCAGTCGTGGTCCTGTTGTGGATGAACTTGTCACCTGATGTGACCAGTGAACTTATCCAACACAAAGGACATGATTATAGATTTCAGGAACAATTCTTTTGACAGCGAGCTGACCGTCATCAAAAACCAGACTGTCAACTGTGTGAGCGATTATAAATATCTGGGATCCATAACAGACTCAAAACTGAACTTTGAGAGGAATTGTGAGACAATTTGTAAAAAGGCACATCAGCGTCTGTTCTGTCTGAAGAAACTGTCTCGGTTTAACATTGATGAGACCACATTGGCCTTATTTCATTGATCTTTTATCAAATTCATACTGTGTCTTTGTCTTGTTGCATGGTTTGGAAATCAGGTTTATCAGGTTTATTATATAGATTGGCTCATAAATTGGATGGCAAATAACACGTCCCCGTTGGTTCTGATGACAGTAAAGTCAAATTTGGGCAATAAACAGAAATTTGCACTTTCTAGTTTCTGATGTTTTCTCCTTCTTCTTGCCGCCCAGGTGGAGGTGGGGAACAAGCCTAGATGGCACCTTGGGTTGATTAAAGGCACGACCAGTCGTAAAGCCAAGCTAGTGAAGAATCCAGAGAGCGGAGTGTGGTTGATCGGACTAAAGGATGGCGTTTACGAAGCATTCACTTCACCCAAGGTGGTCCTACCAGTGTCGAGTCCCCCTCGGCATGTCGGACTATTTCTCGACTATGACGGCAGAAGTCTGACCTTCTATAACATTGACAGTCCTGATGAGCTAGGCTTCATCTACAGCTTCAGGATGGAGGTCCAAGGGAAAGTCTACCCCTTACTGGACGTATGCTGGCACGATCGAGGAGACAACAATCACCCACTTGTCCTTCCTCAGCCTCACAGGGAGCCCCTGCTCCCCTTCACCCAGCCACACAAACATGAGAAATGACTAAGGCCTTTGAAGAATCAGTGATTTCTCAGTTGAGATTCATCCTTTCCCACAAGAAGGTTGTGTTTTCAACTCAATCTGAATGACTTATGGCAGAAAACACAAACACCCCTTGAGGCATTTTCATAAAACTTGGTGGCAAGATTTCATATGTAGTAGAGAAGAGCCCATTACGTTTTGAAGTGGATAAAATCAAACAGGGAAATTGTTGTACAATGCATTTTGCAAGGAGTATGACGGATAGAAGCTGCAAGTCAAGTCTTAAATTTAAGGGAAAAGGAAAGGGAATGTAAATGAATATTGAATAAAGTAGTAGACATCTACAATATTAGACTTAGACTTAGACAGACTTTATTTGTCCTTCAAATTTACACCACACATTGCTCATCGGAACAAAATTAGGAAGCATTGGCTCGGAAAACACTTTAAAAGAAATAGGGCTGCAACATGTGTTGTACGTAAAGTGAAATAGTACAATAAATAGTTTTTAAAGAAAGCTATACAGAATAAATAGACAAAATACTATAAACACTATTTTTGCACTTATATGTTGTAAGATGACTGTGATTCTGTTGTAAGGGTGATTATGTATATGTAAGGGAGGGGTAATCGGTATTATATTGAGTTCAGCAGTCTTATGGCTTGCAGAAAGAAAATATATACATATAGCAATCAGAAAAAGTGTAAAGAATATATGTTTGTAAAACAAAAATTGAATACGGTTAAGGACTACGGTTTCTGTTCCAGGGAAGATCCCGACATTTGTTTGGAGTCACGTGAGCGCCATTATCTCCATACAATCATTTATTTATTATCCCTGACCACTTATCCTGTTCAGGATCGCGTGGCTGGATCATATCCCAGCTGACGCTGAAGCCCTGAAAAGCGGGGTACACCCTGGATGAGTCGCCTTTTCATCACAGCATATCATCTGAGCCAAAATAAGAAACCAGAGGGTTAGGTTGAAAGTCAAGATTAAAGATTACAGACAGAGGTTGATTTGAGGTTGAACGTACTTGACGGGCTACAAGAGCCAACCCAGGCCTTTATTGAACTCTAAGCAGAAATCCCTTATTGATCACATAGAGTCATACACAGTACAACATAGTAGAATTATTTCTCTGCATTTGAATCATCCTTAAGGGAGCAGTTGGAAGCCCCTTTGAAGCGCCCGGGGAGCTAAGGTTTCAGGGTCCTGCTCAAGGACCCTATGACATGCAGACCCAGGTGGGACTTGAACTGGCTAGCTTTGATTCTTCTGATTGGGAGACAACTGTTCCTCCCACTTAGCTAAAGCCACACCAATCCCTAATCAGAATTATTTCAACAGGATTGGACTCGACTTGAAAGTCCCCGCCTCTTTCTGCAAATTGGTCCTCAGTGCATTTTTTAATAACTTTCTCATCCAACAGAGAGAATAGATAAACCACTGACTCTGTGAGTATAGCATCAGAGAATCAACCCTCATACTAAATGGACCATTTGTGTTGCAACAGCTCCATTTCACAGAGACTAATTATGTCAAGTATCGATGAGGAAGAAATAAAATGGTGTCTAATTTGATGATTTCAGTCATGTGTCTTTGTTAGTAATCACAACCAAATAAGGATGTTGAACAGTTGAATCCTAAATTAGATTATTGGACAGCAAATACAGAATCAGTACACAGATGTGAGACAATGAACTCCTTGTGGATGTAACTAACGATAAAGTTATAAGAAACATTAATGAAACAACTAAACATCCGTCGGAAAGACTGAATATTGACAATATCAGCTATGATGACATGTTTCATCAAGCGTTAAACCCGTTCATTTCTTTCCACAGGCCTTTCATATACAACATCAACACCCCTATGTCATGAGCTAGGGGTCTATTATACACCAATCAGCCATAACATAAAAACTACTGTCCTATAATTGTGTGGGTCCCCCTACTCGCCGTGTATGTAAGAAAAACATTTAACCCTCACAATAGAGCAATTTTGTGGTTTGTGGCAATAACTCATAAACAAATAAATTAATGAAATGAATGAAAAAAAACATCTAATTGAAATAATAATTTCTGTGATGCATCATCAAGTAGAGAGATTTGTTTCATAGTGTTCAAGTATAGATTTGCCCACTCAGTGGTCAAATATGGAATTCCCCTCTTTCATCATATAATTTCTGTCCTTTATTTCATTATCAGAATCTTTTTGAATTGAATTGAAAGCCAATCTGAACTTCCAGCGCCCAGTGTTTTCTTCAACACCGAAACTGAATCTCACGATTAAAACAAACATTTCCTCTTAAGACTTAGGAATTCTGGCAGGGGCAATAATACGTCTGTAATTATCCACGCTATCTAGATTACTTTGTCCTTCATGGCAGGCACAGAGGGGAAAAAATCTTGAACAGCACTCACAGAAATGTTAAAACATAAATATTAACAACAATTATGTACTTAATGATTAGGCTTGTTATGCTGCTTTTGAGTAGAAGATTAATTTTCATTAAAAGGGTCACACTGGTAGTAGCAATGAGTGACATGGTGAGTAACAAAAGTTTGAAGCAATATTTAGGATCATCCAGTTTTCTCTAGCATGCTCTTCCCACAATGCTTAGTGCCAAACAGCAAAACGTCCCTCATGAATTTTTGCCACAGATTTCAGTTGTGCCCTTTTGTCACTAAAATAATCAGAGATGTATTTTGATACAGAATACTTACAATCATCCCACGATGGCACATCTCAACAGCTATTTAACCTGGGTTGCACGGTATTATCCCAATACACTGAAGCTGAAATATAACAACCGAGCTGCTGTAACATGGAAAAAAATGTCAAAGTTATTGTTTTTTAATCCGGTCTAAGTATTGATGATTTGAAGTTAATCCTCGCTTGAATAACAAACCCAAAATAAACTTAAAAAACTTAAAACGTATTTAGCGGACAAAAGAAGGCCACAAAAGGACGTTATATGCACATACTACAGACCGTTTGTGATACAAACCTCGTGTTTTATGAAAATCTAGCATCGTGTTTGGTTAAAATATAGCAAAAACTAGGTAGAAGCACGATTATCATTCGTTAGAGCAGATTTGAAATGAAGCACCTTAATTACATGACATTGAAAAAATGTCAGTCAGTCAAATAGACAAACAGGAGCTGCTGTGCTTCTGTCTGTCTGTCTATAACTCTAACTGTGATTCTGTCTGTCGGTCTATAACTGTAACTGTGATTCTGTCTGTCTGTCTGTCTATAACTCTAACTGTGATTCTGTCTGTCTGTCTATAACTCTAACTGTGATTCTGTCTGTCTGTCTGTCTATAACTCTAACTGTGATTCTGTCTGTCTGTCTGTCTGTCTGTCTATAACTCTAACTGTGATTCTGTCTGTCTGTCTGTCTATAACTGTAACTGTGATTCTGTCTGTCTGTCTGTCTATAACTCTAACTGTGATTCTGTCTGTCGGTCTATAACTGTAACTGTGATTCTGTCTGTCTGTCTGTCT
>VRLP01004734.1:0-45010 GCA_009660295.1 Lophius piscatorius
CTGTCTGTCTGTCTGTCTGTCTGTCTGTCTGTCTGTCTGTCTGTCTGTCTGTCTGTCTGTCTGTCTGTCTGTCTGTCTGTCTGTCTGTCTGTCTGTCTGTCTGGAGAAGTTTCTGCTTTAGTTAGAAGAGGGGAAAGTGCATGAGGCTGCATTACTGCCACCTGCTGGCAGTGTTACTGTATTACTACGAGGTTCTGGGAAAACAAGGGAAAAACATTTTTATGTCAAATGTTTGAAAGTCTTTCATACCATGGTTAAATTAATGTTACAATATTGACAAATCATTGCCCCTCCCCACCTGAAATATATTTAAACAACTGCAGTGTCCGCGATGTGCAGTAGGTGTCATAAGAAACAACTGCTGACTTAAAGTGTTACTTTGCAGCCACTTCTGAGCTGTGGTGGGGTCGGATGAAGGAGCACTATCGAGCTTCACATTGCACTGTATCGTCAATGAAAGGCATCCGTGCAGCAGCATATTTTCCTGTTGATCACATGTCAGAGACGATTGCCCCGGCATGAGAAATATGCTTTCTGAATTTGAGCCCATGAAAGAGAGAAAGACATGCCATTCAGTAGCGAAAGTATCGCAGCTTTCTAAAGTTCAGCATATTTACAGCACAGGAAAAGAATTCACAAATAAAAAGAATATAAACAATTAATCTTGCAAGATTTTGTCTCAGTATTGTGATAAGACTAAACGCCCACCTTTGGAATCTGTGCTATTCTTGTGAAGTGGGAGCAAAAGAATATCTCTCTTTTGCTACTTTTTGTTTTTGCCTGATTTCAGAAAATTGAATAATTAAAGTAAATCGATAAATTCAATTCTTGACCTGATTGACCTTCTTCTTTTCATAAGTATAAATCTTATTAAAATAAGAGAGGATGTTGTTCATATACCATAGAATTAGTGAATTTTTAAACCATGGCATCCACTGGTGTGCATCACAGTTGATTGATCTTAAGTAGATCAGGGAATTGCACAACAAAATGCCATGAAATCACAGACAAAAGTTTGGGGTTCATAAAAAAAGGGGTGATCCTTTTTTGATCCTGTCCAAGCTCATAAATGTCAAGATATACTGAGAGATATTTGGTCAGTCCAAATGTTTAAGTCCTCGTGTACGTCTGAAACCTGCTGGTATTTTTCCCAGGGACACCCGTGAAGAACAACGTCACAGGTGTGGTCCAACATGAAATCCAAGGGCATCTACGGTTCATGGTGTGGTATCACGCCATCGGCCTCATCTGGATCACAGAGTTCATTCTGGCTTTCCAGCAGATGACCATAGCTGGAGCTGTGGTCACCTACTTCTTCACGAGGTAATTGACAGAAAATAACTTCTGTTATTCACGTGGAAGGCTTAATGTTGTCATTGCTTTCAAGTTTGTTTGACACCTCAGTTTTTGGGTTATGTTATTTAAGTTTTGGCTTTCCCCATCCATTGTAAGGGATAAGTCCAAGTTGCCAGCTACTCCCATCCTCAATGCCATGGCACGCACCGTCCGCTACCATCTGGGCACTCTGGCCAAAGGCTCCTTCATCATCACTCTGGTGAAGATACCTCGCCTCATCCTGACTTACATCCACAGCCAGCTCAAAGGGAAGGTGAGCTATGAGTTTGTTAGTTCAAATGTTACAAATTCAAAAACTTTATTTTTGCCTTAAGTGGAGCTGAACATATCAGTGCTTTATATTAAATACGTTTGTCCACCTGTGGGTTTTGGTATATTTTGACAGGAGAACGCCTGCGCTCGTTGCATGCTGAAAGCCTGTGTCTGCTGTCTGTGGTGTCTCGAGAAGTGCCTCGCATATTTAAATCAAGTGAGTCGTTTAAGCCTGTCTTAACAGGAAAACTGTACTGCACAGAGGAAACAAAGCTCAATTGTTACCAGCTTAAATATCTACGCTGCATCATTTCAGAATGCTTACACTGCGACGGCCATCAACAGCACCAGCTTTTGCACCTCTGCTCGTGACGCCTTCCTCATCATTGTGGAGAACGCCCTCCGAGTAGCCGCGATTAACACAGTGGGGGACTTTGTCCTCTTTTTGGGAAAGGTACCGCTCAGACATATTCTAGACTCTTTTTTTTTAATGTGATATATATATACTTAATGTATCACAATGTTTTTCTTTATTCTAATGTTTCTCAGGTGCTCATAGTCTCCTGCACAGCTTTTTTTGGCGTCCTGATTCTAAACTACCAGAATGACTACACCGTGTGGGTCTTGCCTCTCCTCATCGTGTCCGTGTTTGCCTTCTTGGTGGCTGACTGCTTCCTCTCCGTGTACGAGATTGTGATTGATGCTCTCTTCCTCTGCTTCGCCGTGGACTCAAAATATAACGACGGCAGCCCTGGACGCGAGTATTACATGGACAAAGAGTTGTTGGTAAGAACGATGCATTAAAGTCATTCTTGTGTCGGAAGTATTTAATAAAGTAGTCGTAGAAATATTCAATCCAGAACCACCTGTGTCAATGGATTCATTCTAGTTTTACACATATATAGTGGCTTTAGGGAATCAGTGCTCAAAATGTTATTATATAGTTTAAGCTAACTTAATACTAGAGTGTTGCCAAACAATACTACTCTGATGGCAGTTTTAGTATAAATATTTTACCATAGTTATGTATCAACATTTGTGAGCTGATAGCTTGAACTTCAATGGTATCAAAGCTTCCTTTCTATGCATACAACCTGCCCAATCTCATAAAAACACATCTCCTCCTGACCAGGTAGCGTCCGTCGGGCTGATTTGAGACATTAGAAAGTTCTGACAGTGGTTGGAAGATTCCTGAGAACAAACTTCACAGAGAAAATTGTGTTTGTGATAAAAATATGAAAATGTTTTTGTGTGTACTCATTGGTTCTTGTTCCTTTTGTCGTGGTTATTTTGTGTTAATTAAAAAACATGAACCATATTGAAATTTTACTTCAGATTCAGCTCTTCTTTTCACTTCTGAAGTGCCGATATTTTGTGAACTTTAAAATACCATAATTCTACAAAGGGAACAACCGAAAGAAAAAGTTTGAATATGATCTGAAATAAAAACAGGATTTCTTGTAGAACCACATATCAGAATCTATGCATTTGCTATATAGGATTTTTTTTTATAATGGTATGTTGTATTTTGATGAAGGGAGAGGCAATTGTTTCCACTTTCATGAAAAATGTACATATAAAATAATGTGTTATTAATGTACTGTATCATCAGAAAAATGACCTCGAAAGAAATTATTTTGCCTTTTGGTCTGATCCCTGTCAGAATGAGTATCGGCCAGAGGCTACGTCGTCCTCTAAAGGCTCTTATTTTCGTTAGTTATTCATATATTTTGCTCCGGTGGTTCATTTGTTGAGTACCAATTGCTAAAGGCTATATTCCTGCTGTTGAAAGAGACCTGGTCACAGGGTCACGGCGAATCATCTATGGCCGTCGTGGGGCAGACTTTGTTCCATATATAAATATTAAATAACTCCAGAAGATAATTATTCTTTTTACCTACGATTACTGGTTTGTTGAACATTGAACTTCATGCACCAACTATGCCTGGTAATGAAAGGGTTAGGAGAAAGAATTGGGACCTAACAATGTATGAGAATCTTTCTTTTTCATGACGTATAACTGTAACTTTCCCCGACAGGATTATGTTGACGGTGGGAGACGGGGTCGGCTGGAAATGGCACCCTTGGTGAGTGGAATAGTCTTTTTAGTGGGATAGTCTTTTGAGTTTTGTATCCAGTGTGCCGACCGTAGGAAGCATTAGTCTGTGTATAAAGCATGTTATAGTGTTCTAGTGAAACGCTCCAAAAAACGCATTTAATCCAACCACTAGCATGTGTGTGATTCTATCGCTGTGCTTTGAGCTCAAAACTGAGACTTTTGTTGTTTTTTTCCTTTACAGGCACGTAAAGAGATTGTTGATTGAACAAATGTCCCTAAACTAAGAGAGCCACTTAAAATGTGCTGAAGCCGAACTCAGACTTTAGCAGAACTTCCCTCCAGGGACAAGAGCACTTGTCGTCTAGAGGTACCTAAGATACACTGGCTTTTGTTTTTTATTTGTTTAAGGTTTAGCACTAATAGCTGTAATATCAGAAAGTTGTTAATTGTACTGTTTTGAGATACTAAATTTGTATTTTTCATTTCATAACCTGTTTTCTCTTTTATTGTGTAGTAAATACTGAGTTTTAACATGGTTTAACATGTATTCTTGTCCTTGTTGGCTGCAGTTTGGTTTACATTTTTAAATGGTTGGCCAACTCTGTTTTGTCAGGGTTGTGAAGTTACTTTATCACTTTCTTCATTTTATGCTTGAATGAATTAAAACACTGTTTCACTGATTGACCCTTTGTCCTCGTCTATCAAACTCTACAAAGTCACATTGAGATCTTCTCTCAAGCCACACATCTGTTTTAGGTCCTGGAAACTACACCACTACATTCCACACCTCCATCAGTAGAGGGCAGCAAATAGACTGAAAGTGGGACACGTTCAGGTTCAGGTTAAAGTTGCATGGTTGAGACAGAAGTAACATATAATATATGCTACATTCCATTTATTTGTTTAGAATATTCAAGAAATCCATGTTGAGGATTTCCCTGCCATGTCTGTAAAGCTCGAGCTGGACCAACAGAAGATCTTTGTTGGATGTGCAGGAGACAAAAATGTCAAACGATTGGATTCCATGGAAAGGAACAAATTCAAATGATCACTGAATGCTGCATATTAATGTTCATTCATTTTGGTTTGCGCAGCATGATTTCTTTGTTGGGAATAAAATCACATTTATTCAGCATTTGATGTGAAATGTAGTTATGTTTGCTTTTTAGAGACATTTTATGGTGGCTATTAACGATTATTCTTGGTATCATTATATATAATATAATGCAGTTAGTATATAATATAATGTAGTATATTATTCATCATCATGTTTAATATAATTACTAATAGTATTAGTGAGATATTTAAAGAAGTAATATTATTGGAGAAATAGCATAAAAATTTAAATTCAATTGTTTAATGAGGATTATATAATAATTATAATATCAAGGGATAAATTAAAGAATTATTGCTTAGATGCATGGAAGGTTAAATTAATTTATTTGAATTGCTGAATCAGAGATGGTGACCTTTACTTTGATGTGGTTGAAGGAAAAGTAAAAATGAACTAGAAATATAGAGATTCTTTGATTTCTGTTCAGGATCAAGTTTATTTCATTGAGATAAGAATATCTTACGATCCGTTTGAAAGACTCTTAATCTCCATTATCTCAGCCACATATTGATGCCAGCTGCCGTTTCTCTTCCCCTCTCTGTGAACAAATACCATCCATATATTTAATCCAACAGATCAAGATCCAGCTGCGTAGTCCGTTGAAACATCATGAATGACCCATGTCTCAGTACGTCTTTTTGAATGAATACCTTGCAATGTCAGGTCAAGAACTACCCGGACCCGACTCATGGTTTAATCAGCTCCTTTTTGGGTCTAGAACTATCGCTATAGAAACCTTCATCAATGTCCATGGCCAGCTTTTGGAGATATCTAACAGGAAAACATGGGCGATCCCATTTCTAATAAATTATTTGCCTCTTGGCTAAAGTAAAAAAAACATGGTCAAGATTTTCAACTTACATAAAAGAGTGAGAGCAAACAAGTGAATTCTTAGTCAAGATAGTGGTGTCTCCAACAGAGGCTGCATGTATATACATACATAAACTCAAGACATATGAATGAAATCTATATGTGAGATTTTTATCTCATTGATAGCCACAATAAATTCAACAAAAATAATTGATCTGCACAGTCCAGTTTTAACCACCAGAGGGCAGCAGAACCCGTAAAACCAGCGGCTGCGTCCACTGTTGATGTCCTGCTCTACAAAAATAATTGATAAAATATAAGATTTTCAAATGTCATTGTTCAGGAAGGTTAGAGTTCTGTGGATGCACGTTAGGACAATTAATTATTTCTCCTAATTGGCTTCTCATCCGTATTTCATGTCCTTTTGACGGAAACTTTTGAAATAAATACATAAGCTTTATGAACCTTTAAGAAAGTAACCTTGCAGATAAGAGACGTTTATGTTGACCACGGAGGAACACTGACCCGACCCTCCCTGACTGTATCAGATCTAGTGACGGATGGATTCCTGCCTCATCCCCACCAGCGTCTCTCCAGTGCAGACAACAATCAAGCCACTAAGCATTTAGAGGTTATTGATGAGAAAGCCTTCTGCACTCTGCTGTCTGCCTCCATAAAACACAGGAATCCAGGGAAAAACCGCCTGATAGCTGGAGAGCCAGAGTGAAGTGAAGCACTGGCTGAATACTAACCATTCCTGGAGGCCATCTGTCAGAGGACAGAGAGACAGGAAAATATTTTCTGCTGGAGGTCGTCTCAGCAGGAAATAGCAACGCCTGAACCTGTGTGCAAATGTTGGTTATGTGGGTTATTACAGGGTGGATAGCAAAGTATTTAACATTTTTTCGTTAATGGTTGCATGACAAGCACTGCAGGGATCAGATTTATACTGTATTTTGGACAAGGTAGGGTTACATGTATATTACCTATTTTATTTGTTGCATGCTATAAACTACACGCTGGTTAATTCATTCTGAGAATACATTTAAATGAATACCACCTATTTTCTGTAAAGCGTTTTTTTCCCCACATTTAAAACGTCCAACTCAATATATCTTTCTATCTATGTGTCTATCTGTGCAATTTTTGAGTTTACTAGATATAATCATCTGGTGTTGTCAGCACCGGAACTGTCTGGGATAATTCCAGGACCTGGTTCCACTGATGGTTTACAACCATTCTACCTGTTTTGTCTCATTGTTTTATGGATGTCTATGTTTCTGCTGACTCAGATGCAGTTACATGAGCCTACTAACTATATGTGTGTGTGTGTGTGTGTGTGTGTGTCAGATTATTGACCAACAGTGACTGAACCATTAAGTTGAGCCAAGCTGCTTCCTCAGCAGCTTTCCCTGAAAGCTCGGCTCAGGGCCTTTACAACTCTGCTTACAATTGTATTAATCAATTAATTAATGAATGAATCAATTGTATTTAATAAACAATAACAGGAGCTCACAATTCTGCCAGAGAGTGAAATCAGCCGGGGATTACTGATCATAATGAAGGGAATAAACCTGCCCTGTGGATTTTGTAGCAGAACTGGTCGATTTGGTGGAAAATATGGTGTTTTTGGTATGAAATAGACGAAGACCTAGTCATTAAAGGTACAGTTTTATATTATTTTACTGTATATTCACACAAATCTATCCAAGAAATTCTTCAAGAGACACAAAGAGTCTTCTTTTTAACATAATGTGTAGCTCTACACATCTGTCAATAAGATAGGATATCATTAAAATGATTAAAATGAAATGAGTATTTTGATTTGGTACCTTCACATGCTGAACTGGCAACTCTGCTAGCAGAACGCTCCACTAGCTGACGCGGTAGTCGGCCAATCTCAAGTCACATTGACTCCAAGAATATGTCAATAGTCATTTATTGCTAAACCTAAAGAGAGGTTCTCTCTTTGGGGAAGTTTTGATCTGACTTTTGACCGACTTTTTCACTCAATACCTGGAAATGTATTGAACAACAAAACCCAGTTCTAGTCACAAATAGACTCTCCATCTGCTGCTGAAGATTATTATCCTCTGAATCAAAGTGTGGCTGGGGGAGATATAGGAGAAGGTCGTGTTTGCAAACCTGATTAGGCGAGTTGATCACATCTCAGACTGAACAAGATTCCTCAAACACCGTCAGAGATAAGAAGAAATAATAAAGTCAGATTTCCTGTGTGCTGCAGTAGATTTTTAGAGTTGTAGAGTTTTAAAATGATTGCAGAAATTTGTTCTTACTGGGGTTATGGCTTTTGATTCAAAATTTCCAATTGCTGCTTTAGTGGATCAATCTGAACAAATCTTCTCAAATATTGTTATAGAGAGGAAAGCGACATTTTTCCCACAGTTTTGTAGTATTATGAATATTAGTGCTGAAAAACTATGTTTACTGGGGTTATGACTCATTTCACTTCACTCATAAATGGCTCCTGGGAAAAAACTGTGCTTGATACAATGAACAAGCATCATGTGTCTGAGGATATTGATTTATTAGATATGAGATATGATATGAAATGGACTTCATCATTAGCATTGAAGCTCAGCAGAGTGAATTAGTTGTGATGCTACTAAATTCTTTGTATTGTTATTACCCCTCAACATCAATACATTATGTTTAATTAACACAAACCTAGCAGGTGATTATATCGCATAAAACAACCTTGGCTCAGTGTGTGCTTCTGCTTAAATAACCTGCATCAGAGAACGGCTGAACATCCGGGAAACCTGATTTATGAGCGTCACGCTGTAAGTGCTTCCTGCAATCTGAGGCATTTCCCATTAGCATTAGTCGTACCCTCTCCTCATGCTCCAGCAGGTCACTTTTTTCACATCATGGGACAGTTTCAAACAGACTGCCTTTTGTGCAAACTAGACGGTATCTCTCCAAATCTCTATGGTCAGCACACGGCGGCAAAGTGTGTGAAAATAAACATTTGATGTTTACAATGTGAGTTCTCTATCTGCAGTTGCTGATGGGTCCGATTTCCAACAAACCCCCCCCCCCCAAAAAAAAAAAGCTCAATTGTGCAATTTCAGTATGCCTGCATACACCGATGGGATCTGTGGAACAATCAAATCTCTTTCAGGTTGAAAAAGTATTTTTTCCTTCTGTGCTGATTCATTTAGAGCAGCGTTTATTAAAGTCTTTTCAACAATCTACTCCTGCTGAGAAACTCTACAGTCAACTAACCCGGTGTCAACGCAAATGTTGGGGGGTAGGTACATTTTCAACAATAAAACTTGAAAAAAAAAGAAGATAGGACCTTTTTTTTTAATCAGATGGTCCGCTCATCTTCACTGCATTGAACATTTCTGAGAACAAATCTGTAATTAAAGTCTAACTTTATCTTAAGAATTCTGACTTAAATTTCCATGTCCGAGAAAAAATTTGCGCAGCACGAATCCTGAAATGTGAACACTGGGATTAAATGAGGGTTATTGTTATTATTTATATAATATAAGTTATTGTTAATGTTATTGTATTCCTATCTTTTTAATAAAATGTATTTTAGTAACACTATTTTAAGAATCATGCATGACATGTTTCAAATTAATTTCTCTCACCCCCCCCATTTCAGAAACACTGATTTAGAGTGTGTTTGACTTTGTGTGTGTTTGTGTCTGCTTACTTGTACACATAATGTGAAATGATGTAGTGGGTTGAAGGTGACTCAGAAAATGTTCTCTTGTTCCTCTCCTACACATTGAAGTAATGTTCCTCCTCACAGAACATTGACTTGAAACAGGCAGTTTCTTGTTCAGGCCCACCATCATGTTTCTCTTCCTTTGAAATATTTTCAAGTCACACCACTCTCACTTTAACCTAGTCCTAATTGTAAGCAAATGAACGCAGAACCGAAACATGGACCCGAAAAAGGAGTTTACTACATCCAGTCACACCAGCATCGGTCAATAGAGCTTTTATTTCAGCAAATCAAACATACACTGTAAAAATGCATCTGTATCATAACCTTTAAAAGCTATCCGAGCTGACATGAAAGTGTGTGAGCAGCTTAAGATTCAGAGGTCATCACACTTGGTTGCATGTCGCCACACTCAGGAATCAGCAAACTTTAAGACCGAAATGTTTTCTTCCAGTTCGTCCAGTGAATTGAAATTCCAAGTTAAAAAGAATAAGAGAAGAAAACAAACAAACAAAAAATATCGGACAGTTGAATGGCACTTTTCAGGTCTTGACATGGAATTTCAACATATTTTTTTTTATAGGAAATGATGCTTAATAGTAGATAATTGAAAATTAAAGTAAAAACTCGGCAAATCCTAGATCTGCATTATCAATCAGAGATCTTCTCACCGATATACAAATCTGGGTTTGGATTCAGCTTTTAACTGTGACAGGTATATATATACACGACAAGAAGTTACAGCTGATCGGGGAACAAATCAAGCTTTTTGACACAAATTAAAACACTGTTGATGAGTATTAAGCTTTCCAAAAGCCAGGCTTTCTATAGCCAAGCTGCTAATATATAAGCCTTTTTTCAAATCCGGCAGACTTGCGGTGTTTTTACGCCGTAACTGATCAGCAAAATCTTCTCTATATTCTAGTTATCCTATGTCAAAACTCAAAACATCTGATATATGCTCAATAAACACCATCCTAAAAGACACAAGCCATCCCGAAACCCCAACAACATCAGGTAGCTTCAGAGTCAAGCCACTCTTATGCCGTGTGAAGATGAGCTGAAGTCAGTCCAGTAAGCATGCTTCTCCCACCATTCCCACCATCTGTCTTCACCAGTTAAAGGCACACCAAACCCTTTATCCCCTGCCAGACATTTTCAACAGGTCTTCATGGCTCTGTGGTTTCATTACTGCGTAAGAAAAGTATTCCCATACGCTGCATTTTCAAATTAGGCTCCACTCCAAGGCTCCACTCTGAAAATTCTAAAACGTTAAAATCCACCAGTGACTGCTGTGGTGTGAACGGCGATGAGGTTTAAACTAATCTTTTTTTTTCTTTTTTTATTACGCAGACTTGTGGTTCAAGGAGTTTAAAAACTATGCAAGCGCAGTTTCACCCGCAAATGCCTGAATTCCACAGAGGTTTATTAACCTCCTGGTTTGAAACGTCCCACAGTATTAGACATGCTATGCCAAATCTGTTTCATCTTCCGACAACAGGTTAGAAAAATAGATAAAAAATAATATTTCCCACTTAACAACACTAGCCAAGCAGTAATTTGTGGTTCCCTGTGGCTGAGCCTTCGCTCAGTACGTGTCTGCATGAAAGCCGCTACCATGTCGCTTCTGATTGTTATTCACCTCACAATGTGTGTTTGTGTTTTTTAGTTGTTGCCTTAATTCTCCTAAAGAAGTTTGCCTGACACTTACCTTGTTTTTAAACACAGTTACAGTCACAGTTAAAAAAGGAATATGAAAAGAAACCTATAGAGTGCAGTATTCTCTTATCTAAATCATCCACATCCCACCTACACACAGTAACATTTGATAAGGAATAAAAGGGTGGAGGAGGAAGAGGAGTAACAACGAGGAAGGGGAATCTCTTTAACATGGTGCCTCGGGCTTCAACACACTCGTCAGGCGTCAGAGTGCAGCACAGGGACAGGATGACTAGAAGACATGGACTGTCCAATGAAGGGAGAGGTCTTTGCACATGAGACCAAATCCAAAGCACAAATTTGTCCTCGTGTTCTCTGCTTGGCTGGCACACACGTCAACGACCGTCATTAACCAATCATATTTATAGGAAGATCAGAACGATAAATGTTTTCCAGGAGTATTTTTTCTTACTAATGAACAAACAAGACACAGAAAGAAGTCCGTAGGCTGTTAGTACAGTTACCTATCTGCCTGGGGAGTCACCTAGAAACGTGCAGTTTGACCAAACAAACAGTTTTCTCTTTTTTTCAAATTATGACAGATATTCGTCATTGACTTCGTCATCGTCCTCATCTTCATCGTCCTCATCATCCATACCGGCCTGGTCGCTGAGGACAAAAGAATCCTCATCGTCATCAGTGAGCAGCAAATCTCCACTGCCGAGGTCTCCAGAAGACTCCAAAATCACTCCTAGCAACAAAGGAGGAAATTCATTTTCATAGAGGAAGGTTTGGAAATGCAGACTTTCATCTCCTTACAGTCAACCGACGGCTGTTTGGGTAAGTTTGCTTAGAATAAAGCAACCAATTCTGGCAGAGAACAAGAAGAAGAAGAAGATTAAAAAATATTTAAAACCAATTACTTTCTAATTTACATATACGTAGTAGGCTACTGCTACCACTGAGTTGGTTCCTCCCACTGTGTCCGACACTGACACCTACAAGCGGAGGCTCAAGCATGCAGCGTCATGGCTGAAACGTTTCCTCTGCGCTCTCTTTGATGCTTTATGTTACCAGAAGCCTTCCAGCCGTACTCTACATTTTCAGAGCGTGTGTGAGACGGACAAACTCGGGCAAAGCAAATCAAATCAAGCAAGACACAGTGAATATCTGCAGACATAATGAAGATGAAAATAACTCTTTATCCACATTTCATATGTGGTTTAATGATCTCACGGACCACAAAAACATTGTCTTCACTTTTGTTTTATTTACTACAGTATTTACTATAGTAAATAGAACACTATAGTAAATAGAACACTATAGTAAATAAAAAGGGGGGGCTTGTATACAGAGGCAGAGGAGGATGTCATTCTCTGTTTTTGAGAGGCAAGAGGGAGATCAAAATATGAAAAGGGTAATTGGTTGAAATAAACCATTACACAACCTAAATATAATTTATAAAATGATTTGTATATCTTTGGAAAAAATCGATTATTAAAATTCCAACTATGCCTCAATAGCGACACCTACAGGGCAGGTAAGGTGAAAAGCAGTCTATGTGAAGTTGAGATCAGAGGAGGAAAGACCCAGCTTGTCCTCCTCTGGTGGCGGGATCTCCTACATCAATTTAATATATTTTAATGTAGTTATTTTTTCATGTTGATCTGCTATCGGCCAAACGTCTACATGATGCTCAGAGGGACGACGTCCTCCCCAACCAATCAACAACCAGAACACAATATCTAAACTGTATTGGTTCAAAGAGAATTTTTCACATTTCCACTTCAAAGAAACAAACACAGTTATGTATCAATATACCTCTTAAATTCTCAATCATCATAAAGTACTCGAGTGTGACGTACTGGTGTTAGGAGAGATATGAATTCATTGATTAATTGTAAAGTACTTTCAAATATAAGAAGAAAAATTTGATTTGAGTTCGGCTTGCTTGAAGCGTTTTATTGTTGTAAAAAATAAAAGGTGTTTTATTGTTTGTTTTTTCTGTGTGTGTGTGTTTGTCGGTTAAGAGGTGACAAGAAATTTTTAACACCTGTTGCAAAAACATGTATCTGATCATGAACGAATGCATATCATGAATAAAAACCTCCTGAAGTTAAAAAATGCTTTGATTTCTGACTTATGGAATAAAATCTCACACATTAGACATTTTGGACCCTACCAGCCGCCCCTGCTATGCACATCATCAAAGCTCACTCTACCGATGCCATTTCTGTTGACTCTAAGCTGGAATCTTGCGGTTGTATCGGTGTTAACGTGAATACGTGGAAGTATATCTTTGAAACACGTCTTCTCTGGAAAATCCTTCATTCTCTCACATCAGCATAGAGAAGGTCACCTCTGTTCTACTTTTCAGTTCTGCTTACCGCAGTTTGCCGGGCCATGGGTGCGTGACTCGGTCACCTCGTTGCCATAGCGATCCACGCACCAGCACTGGCCGCTGCTGCTGTGACACTGGTGGGACCGGTAGTAACCCTCCTCATCACAGGATGGAAGATACTGACCTACAGGCCGGGACAGAAAGCCACACACAGCCAGTAAGGATACCGCGTGGTTCGTGTGTTCGTGTGTTTGTGTGTTTGTGTGCGTATGTTTTCCTGCGTGTGTGTAAGAGAGCGTGTTTGTCTCACCAAGCAGTTTTTTCCCTGCTTGCTTTTTGTTGATGCTGGACAACTCTGCTTTACAAGGGGAGTCTGAGAAAGAAGAGACAGGACTCTGGTGACCACAGAGGAAAAACTGCAAAAGCCTGGTATCTAGGAATAAATCTGTTTGTGAGATCTTTACTTCCATTATGTATGTTTTTGTTTTTATCATCCTGCTGACTCTGCTGTTTTGTAATAAAAATACAATGCAACATTCTGTACCGTGTTGGATTCTATCATATCTTACAGTGGACTAATGTATTCTTTGTACGTAAACGTAGAATATCAGTCTCTCCAGGAAGTTGCTCAGGGAAAAAAAAACACTGGAAAAACTTAGAAATAAGTTGAGCTGAAATGAACAAAAGTTGAATTTCTTCCAGAATACACAGTGATAATCCAAAATGTTATGCATTTATTATGCAATGCGATTAACTTAATTAAATGTATTAATATATTTAAAGATATGATTGCCTGAAAGATATCTGCTAATTCTGTTTTAAAATTTTTTTTTTTTAAATCTATGGTTAATTAGCTTTGTCAGTTTCAGGGTTTTAGCTACCATTTATATTAGTTATAATAATATATAGTCCTCCTTTAAAGTTACTGCTGACATTGGGACTTTGTAAGATGGAAGGACACAAGTGTTTTAAACAAGACAATAGTTGTTACTGTACTTTTACCCCTTTTCCGCCAAAAAGAACTGGAATGTAGGCTTCATAAGAGTACATTGAGATCCAGACACGAAAAAAACAACTTTCGTTATTAATTTTAATGTTCAAAAAATGTTAAATAATTTTTGCTAGTTTATCGGATGAAAATCGCTCAGCTGTCGTTTCAAAAATAGCAGTTCAGTGTTTGTTGGTCACAGTAACCCCGCCCCCACCCTCTGACATAATCGGTTGTTGGCTCTAGACCAGCAAAGAGTTGGTGCTTGTCTGGCACCAGTTTGGAGAGCCAGGAGCTGGTGCTTGGGCCGTCAAAAAGCAAAGAACAGGTGCTAAGTCAGGCTCTGGCTTCGAACTAGCCCTGGAACCAGCTTGGTGGAAAAAGGGTATTTGAGGTATGAAATGCATACCCAGAATGTTGACTTTAATTATATACCAAAATGATTCATGACAGAAGAATTATATGGACATCTCACAACATACCTGTGTACCGCTGGAAGCATGTGCACCACTCTGAGCTGCTAATGACTTTGTCAGCATGTATGTCACAGGATTTGAAGAAGGCATCAGAACACGGCTCATTCCTGTCTAAGTAGAGGCTCCTGATCTCTGATTGGTCCAGTTGGAGGTCAAAGTTTGTGTCCAGCCGGGAGAACATCCAGCCCAGTGGGTCCTTACAAAGAGGGGTCACCCCTACCTCAAACTCTGCTGGGAAAAAGGGATAAAATGAGAGAAGGAAGATCTATCCAGTATAACAACGACTATGCTAATGTTTGAATAATTTCTCTTTCTTTCTGCCTTATGACTCACTGTTCTTCTCTGGCTTCTGGATCTTGACTCTCTTGTGGTTGCCATTCTCATGCAGCACTCGGAACCAGTCTCTCAGACGACTCACCACCTCCTTCAGGTCTGACTCACTGCATACTGAGGAGCAATAACACTAATGATTAATGATAATAAAGTGATTTTATTGCCTGCTTTCCCTCGGGAAGTTGGATGAAAAGTTGGAGTCAGCTGTTCTGCATCTTGAGGAGGAGATTCACTATCGTATACTCAACATACTTCAGCCGGGAACAGGGGCTTTATCTAGCCAGATAAAGTAGAGGGAATAACATGGGCTTGTATACAAATAAAGAATTTTCCAAGAAGGAAAATGTTTGGTTTCCTCTGCAATATATACTAGCATCCAATGTTGAGCTGCTTGTACCTTTCTTCTCTGCAGAGCTCTTCTCAGGCTGAGAGGCACAGGGGCACATGCCAGGACACTTCACAGCTATCTTCTTTCCTGTGATGCATCCCTGGTAGTCTAACTTACACTGAGACACACAGGCATCAGGGACAAGTGAGAAGTCAAACAAGAGAAGTCAAACCGGGAGGTCCATCTCATGAGATGAATGCAGGTCATGTATGCTCAGATGTGTAGGGGTACCTTGGTGGAGTAGGTGTGGCCATCGCTGCCACAGACAGGAGAAGGGTGGACCACAGGGCAGGATTTGCACTTTGAACCCGGACTCTGGTACAAGCTGGGATCCTTGAAACTAGAGAGGACATTCAGGTGACTGACTTCACACACACATACACACACATTATGGCGTAGCGTGGGCGTGGCCAGAGGGGCGGTTGTCCCCGGTACAAAATTCTTAGGATCGCAAAATTGTTTTGAGTCTGGATGACTTAAAAGGCAGTTTTTTACAACATAACTGACAGACATACTGACTTACAGACTGCCTTCCATGGTAACATGAGTAAAACGCGGTTTATTTTGTTTTCATGCATTTGATTTGTTATTGACTTGCGCTGAAAGACGCTATCATTTTTCTTGACTGCTTCTTTTATATTACCTTCAATGGATTGGACTGTCATGTTTTGTTTTTTTGGGAATCACCGAAACAAACTTTTACCGGAATTAACTGTACCAAGTCTGTGGGACTCACTTCTAATTACTGGCTTGTATTTCACATTGAAAATCTTGACAATGTGCTGAGTCATGTTTTATTAGCTTGTATCATAATGAAATGATTTTGTTTTTTTAAATTAATATTAATATATAAGCTATGGTTTGACTAAACAAATATTTGTTCCCGTTATTTATTTTTTGTCAGACGTGCGTCCGACAGGCACCCTACTCTATCGATATAAGCCGAGCCCCCTACGCAGTTTTTCAACACGACAGAGCAAATTAATTTTGCCGTGTAACATTTGAGAGTATTTTTCTTGCAGCCATACTGTCCTGATATAATTCATATCGGTGAATTACATAATGCCTATTAATTGTGGGATTTAGATACTGGTACTGTAATGTCTTATTACTTGCAAAAAAAAAAGTCATAATTAAAGTTCTTATGCAAATATATATAAACATGATGCGCTGGATTGGAGCCCCCTCCAATGCGCTGGTTTCGAGGGGGCTCAGGGAGTGCTAATGGTCCACTTGTTAGTGGGCAGGATACTTTCTGTGCTGGCAACCCAGGCTACGCCACTGCACATACAGTCTGGACATTTGTCTAAATGTATTTGAACTGATTTCTCATTGTGCTGTAAATCCTGCCAGCTTCATCAAAAAACGAATGTTTTCTAAGCACCGTGTATCTGCAATCTATTTTCTTGGTATAACATCAATTTCAGAAATAACATGCGGATTAGGATTTATGTATGATTATTTTCCGATGTGCTTACGCTGTGTTATGGTAATTGTGTTCTCGCTTAGAATTGGAAATGAGGTCAGTACGGCGTTGCTGTCTTCTGTCCAGTGTCCAGTGTTCCAGACACACACACACACACACACACACACACACACATATACAAAGCCCATTCATATCACTTGGCAGGACTTTGTTTCATTGTAGGACAGTCCCAACGGTAGGGTACTTGGACTAAAAAAGTAATGTGGTGGAACAGTCCCAAAAGACCAGGGAGACCAGTACACCAGTTGGAAAAAAAACGATATGTCTTTGCTCATCATTCCCCATGAATAAGAAAGCAGGTGAGGAGAAGACATGGGAGGAAATCAAGAGTTTTAGAATTGCTCCTAAACCCAAATTTTAAGGGAAAGCTTTTAAACCTAGGCCTCTCTAAAACGGTGTGTGCGTTTGTGTGTGTGTTCTTACCTAACTCTCCTCTGGCTGACACAAGAGGCAGTCTTATAATCTTCAGCCACGCAAACCTTGTGGCGACTGCATTTGATCTTCAGGCAGGGGTCTTTGGCCGGATCAAGGCCTAAAAGAGAAAATGGAGACAGAATGTGAACTCTTGTGTGTGTATAGTATGTGTGTACGCTTGTGTGTGTAACCAACGCAGCCTCTCTAGTTAACGAGATGATAAAGAACGGGGAGAATACCTTCCAAGGCTGCATTTTCCTTTTGTTCTTTGAAATCCTACTTCAATGATTCCTAGATAAACCACTTATTTTCTATTATTTTTTTACAGATCCGTGCTTTCTAAGGTGGGAGATCTATGTGTGTGTGTGCGTGCGTGTGCGTGCGCGTGTGTGCGCGTGTGAGTTACAGCCTGTTCATTATAGCACACTAGCAATGTGTCTCTGACGCTGTACTCAAAGCCATAATACTGTAAAGAGACTGACTGTCACTAACGTCCTGCTGTGATCCACAAACTGATCTGGTATCAGATCTCACAGTTGAAAGCCGTATCTGGCTTTTAGGATAATTTTAGATCAGAAACTCAGAATGAGGCTGCAACCATTGTTGGTAAAAAACAAACCAGATGCTTTTGACCCCTTGTCAGCGTTCAGCATTTCACCTATGCTCCAAAGGTGCCTTGGGGTCCCAGGCCATCATCTGATCTCAGAACAGTTTGTGAATGACCTCTGCTCTAAAAGAACCTTACAGTAATCCCTGAGCAGCTTTGGCAGATTATCCTGCCTCCTTCCTCCAGCGCACCATCTAATGCTATTGTTTCCCTGACATGTCTGTGTGCGTGGGTGTGCAGTATGTATGAGTGTGTTTGAGGATACAGTGAATGTGATTATAGTATCCCGATGTACTGGGAGGCATTACTGAGATTATCACTTTCTATTAATACAATTGGGAAATAAGTACATTAGGAAGTCGTTACATACATAAATCAAGTGATTGGTGCGGTGAGAGACGAGGCCCAACCTGAGTACACTCAAAATAAATATTTGAAACGATCATTTTATTTAAGAAGGGAAATTCTCATCTAATAGCTTCATCGCCAGAAAGCCCTGAACCGAGTAGCTAGTTGCAACCAGACACTTCCGATAAGTGGACAGTCTCTGGCTTTGCTGTGGTAGAATTTTGGCCCGCTCTTCTTTGAAGAGCTGCTTTATTGCAGCCACAGCGGGGAAGGAGCCGTTTGACGCATCCGTCCACGAGGGCCGTAATGGTGTGCTGTGATAGATTCATATGAGGCTTTAAGCTCTTCTGGGTCAGCAGCCTTCACCTCGACCCTCTCCCCTCTCCCGTGGATGTCATTCTTGCCTAGAGTTGTTGTTTTTTCTTCAAATGTTAGAGCATAGAACACTGACCGTTAGTAAGATGGGAGATAACTGCTGTAACTTGGATATTTACTTGGGATCTATTTGATGCTGTTATTCCCCGTCTTCTTCATTTGTGGATAACGTCTCTCATCGTACGCCAGTCCAGACTGATGTATTTTAATGAACCTCTTCCCAAATTTCTTCTGAGTTTGTTACAGAGTGCTGCTGGTGAGACCTGCTCACCAACATCCTGCACCTGAGAACTGTCTTTTGAAGGGATGGTGTGATTGAACAGGGCCGGTAGTAATCAGGTCTGGGCGTGTCGAGTCCAGCTGAAACCAGTTATCCATGCAGCCGGATTTTATTTTACACAGGCTCATTTGTTTAACTTTATGTTGAATTTAGTTTAGAATTTTTGTAGTAAATTGTCTCTTTTTAATATTTTTCTTTGTTGTATTTATTATTAGTATCAATTATTATGATTTTGTTATTTATGCAGTTATGCATTGGGCTATTTATTTTATTTGTGTATTTAAATGTTATTTTGTTTGTTTTGTTGTTTTTCTTTTCTTTTGTATATTGTATGTAAAGGCTTAATTAAATCATTCATTCACAATAAATTTAAGTAAAATAATTGAAATACAGTTTAATACCAGATACACAAAAATAACGGAAATCATATGAAAGTCAAGCGCTGTATATGTACAGTGAGAGGTAGTGTGAATGTCAAAATCTGCCTAATGAAGGTTTTCACACACACAAACACACACACACACACAAAAAGGCTGTTCATTCATTTATCATCGCTTCTACAAACTCTTGCTGCATTACGTCTACGAGTATTAATGAGTCACAGAATGTCTCAGTGTTTAAGGACACAGACAAAATTATGACTAAATGATTGCTTCTATAGTTGCAGGTATACATTCCTGTGCTAAAGAAATGTTCAAACTAAGCTTTTCCACATCTGAAGACACGTTCAGCTTTGGAAGAAGCATCTTTATTCTTTCCAAATTGTGTCTGTTTGTTTGTTCTATCACAGAGCCAAGAGAACACGAGGTTCCCTTCCTCACCCACCTTGATCGAAGGGCTTGGATGGAGTCCATGTTCCAGGCTCCTGTAACGAGGTGAAGCAATGCATTCATGAAATATACAGTTCAAATGACATGTGGAGGAAATATAACATGACTGAGGGAAGACTAGGAAGCGATGGTACAAACCTCCACTTCCTTAAGGAGAAAGCATTACAGAGAGAGAATTCAGGGTGGTTAGGTTTTTCTTTTGGAGATTAGTGTCATAATGAAACATATACATACAAACACATCATCGGCCACAGCCACACACAGCGTGCCTTTATTCAGTGAGGATAATGTTGATGACTTAATGGCAGAATTTGCTTATGAAGGGGATTATCTGTGTCTGAGTCTGTTCACGTACGGCCTTAATATCACCTCAGCAAATGACTATTTATTACACTTTCATTCATAGCAGAGGGAGAACATCGCATCATACCAGACACTTCAAGGGTGTTAAAGCAATTAGAACGTTTTGGAGATTTAAGTTGTCGCTCATGAAAATGCAGTTTGAATCACAGATTATGAATAATAGGAAGTGCTTTGCGTTCATATTTTTCACGTTAAAACGTGATAAATTTCCATTTTTGACATGATAATTTTCACGTTAGTTCACGAATAAAGATGTAAAAGGAATATCTTCCTTTTACATGTTTATTAATTATCAACTCATGAAGCACCTGATTTCTTATTTTTGAAATATTTCTTATGTAACAAAAGGTAAATTTCAACATATTCAAAAATTCTAATAGATTAACTAATAACATGGTGTGTATAACATTTAACCTGACAACACATTTTGAATAAATGAATGTAAAACGACTTCGGAAAATATTGTTGTTATTTCTCATTAAAAAAAAAACGTCCGGTTTCTTCTGGGTCAACACAAAAAAACTCTTTAAATATCACATTTTCTAGGATACGATAATGCTAATTATTGAAGTCATATTCTAAGTTTGGTCAAAAGGAGGTTGCCCAATAAAAAACATTTTAGATAAAGAGTTGACTCGTCACCACTTTTGGAAAATATATAAAGTACTTGGGAAATGTGATAAAGGGATAGTTAAGGCAGATACCAGCAAACCTCTCGTATGTACAGATTGCCGACTGAATAAAGAATAAAGAAAGATCCACATGTAAATCATTCTATTAATACTACTTTCTAATTATAAAGTGTTTTTACTCTGCCCCCTACATCTTCAATTCAAATGAGGTGTTTCTTAAACCTTCCTAGATTTAGTCCCATGATTCAGTCCAATGCCAGCGGGTCTCAGCAGGCTATAATAAGAAGCTGCTTTTAATAGAAGGACAAGACGGTGACACACCCTGTAGGTACTGGCTTAGGATGCAAATGCAAAAGGAGCTTAAGACATGCAGAGCTGCGTTTGTTGAGAGATCTCATACTCCTGCCTCACACACAGCGCCTCACCTTGGGAGCTGATTTTTGTCCCCAGACTCTGATTGATTGGCGGGAGCCACTTCAAAATTAAATGACAAAATTAAGCCAACTTTGAGAGAGAATTTCTGTTCAAGGACACAGACGCTCCCGTGAATGAAAAACTGATGTTGGGAGGCTATAAGCTCCATCACAGGAACAAAAAGTGACATGGAAGTCATCGGGCTGACAAGGTCAAAAACGCAAACTGAAGGGAGCAATGATGATGTGCAACTTTAGGGTTCCTGCAAAATATGGATAAACTACACCCAGTTACGGATAAAAAGTATCCTATTTCTTTTACAGTATAAATAATGTACTGTTTAAGAATATCTTTAACATAACTTTAAGGTCCAGTGTGAATGTAAATGTGACCGCAGAACGAGCGCTCGTCCTGGTGAAGTCCATCCACTTCAACCGCTGAAGGGCCACCGACAGCTGCCGGTTCTGGAGTGATCGCTCCCTGGGAGGAGGGATAACGCGCTCTCAACCCACAATCCCGGGAAGGCCCAATGCCGCCAGCCTAATTCTCTGTGTCTCTGTGCGGCTGCTGGGAAGGAGGCGAGCCCAATTGAATCCTCCGGGCTGCTGAACCCCTCCGTTTACATCTAAACCTTTAATGGGTCTTTGTGTTTGCTGTGACGGCAAGGCTTGGCGCTCCGATGATTTTTCTAGTTGGAAATAATAAGTACGATCCTCCATTTGTCAAAACACAGTAACAACAGCGGGAAATCCCTCTCCCGACGTCTCTAACAAAACATGTCGTCCTTCATATGGACCCGTTCCATGGAGATAAAAGGAGCGTTTTCTAAACAAACATTTGGAAAAAAAATTATTTCACTTTCAGCTGAAAATACATGCGAAAAAACATTGTTGTGAATTGTATATTAAATTTATTCATACCCCCTAAATTTTACCTACTGGACCTTTAAAGTTGTTAGTTGTTATAAAGCATGGCTTCAAACTACATACACACACACACACACACACACATATTTGTCAAACAGTGATTTACTGTTCGCACCCAATAAAACACTGACTTTCCTACTAGCTCTCCCAGTCTTTTGTTGAGTGTGTGTTATGTCTGTGTTTGTCTGTGTTGTGTGTGTGAGTGTGTGTTGTGTGTGTGCATGACTCACTCAGTTCTATATGTCAGAACAAATAAGAAGGAAGGCAAACAGGGGAGAACAAAACATCTTCTTTAACATAAATCCCAGAGTAGGACTGAGTGTCTCATCCACACAATTTGCACGTATTTATGTTTTGTCGTGTAAATCTCCACCAATAGGAGACAGCCGATTCCACCGAAGTGTGAAAGTCTGTTTTTTGTTGTTGTACAATTCACTTATATCTATGGACATAATTCTCTCCCACTCTCAGGTGGAGGGAGGTTTGAATACATCAGTGATGCTGTGTAACGATCTTTTTAGAACTGATGTAGTCTTAGAGGGGAGAGGTCATCAGGGGTCGCCCAAATTTGTTTCAACCTTTATACATCAAGGCTGTCCAGCTTACGAGTCAGCAGTGGTGTCCAAAATCACTGCCCTCCTCCTTCAAGCTTTGTTTCATGTTCATGCCGTCCAATGTAATATAAGATCTATTCTCACAACAGAATCGATGGAGCAGCCGCTACGATACCAGCTGCCAGTTTTATACGCTCCGTATCCTCGTTGCAGGCTTTGATCTCTCTGATCTCAAATCTTCGCTGCAGCTTCTTTTTGTTGGGACGATTTAAGCCTCCTGTTGAGGGTTTTGGTCTCATTCAGATTTTACTGTACTACTGTTATCTGTACATGCTGCGTTTATTATTACGATTTGTTGTGTAGAAAGTACGCAAGCACTTTGCTGTCATGCCAGAAAAAAAAAAATATATATATCATCATGTTAGAACGTAATAAGTTTCACGTTTTTATATGATCATTTTCACTTTATAATGCAATCATTTTCACATGAAGGTGAATAGTATCATGTAAAAAAGTGAAACGCATCACTTTATAATGTGAACATTTTTGTGTAAAACGTAAAAACTTCTCATGTTATAACATGATAAGTTTCATTTTCTGGCAGGACAGCAAAGCGCTTCTGTATGAAGGAAAGAGAGAGAAGATCAGTGTCCACAGAAACATCAGTCATAAAGTTGTATTCTAAGAAAGAATGCTGTGTATCCGCGTATCTGTGTAAAAAGTATTGAACACTTGATCAGCCATGTGAGGTCGGGAGTCCCAGTTGAGGTTTGACTCACTAGCTTCACACTAATGCAATTGAATTCACTTAATCAATCCCTTAATGCCTGACACGATATCACAGAAAACTGTACACTATGTTCATTAAAAGCAATCCATACGGTGACAGAATTCTAATTAAATACTGTATATATAATGACAGAATTGCTTACCTGCATTTTTGCAAACACTATAGTCTCAAACATTTCATATGAAACCCTCACACATCATTTCTGTTATCGAATCTGCTTGATTTATACTCAATGCATCAATGCCATTAATAAACTGTTGTACATTTTATCAATACATAAGCTGCTGCTTTGAAAATGCTGCAAACTACCTTCACGCTGTAATGTCCACAACCACTGAGTGTTACTGATGGTTGATGCAGGGAAGCTGAATCAGGCTCTCTGTGTGTCTGTATGCACAATAAATCTATACGTATATCCTGAACCCTTCTACTTTTCCCACCTTTTGCCCCAGAATCCTAGTTATTTTTCTCAAAGGCATGACTTTAGCTATCCCAAACTCTCCCTGATTTAATTTATTTCTCCCTATTGGGTGAGCAAAGGCGGCTCTTGCGTTCTCTAAGCTCTACTGTCCCCATCTTGTCCTTCTGCTGTGGCCCTTCCTGGCCCTCCTCTGCACACACTCTTCATTTCTCTGCTTATCTTCGCCCCCCTCTTCTGCAAAGATCCACGTTAGAACATGAGAAATTTCTGCAGAGGCTTTCACAGTGTCTTAACATCTTAATATGAAGGAGGGGAAAAAAAAGACTGTTTCAAAGTTTAGCAAAGCGAAAGCCAAACTGAGAGGTACTTCTGTTTCTGTTCAGGATCGTTCCCCTCTGGCACTGCAGTCCGTGAAGACCCAATAATGAGAACATTGCATTATGGGGGCCAGGCCTTCTAGACCAGTCAAGACAACAAAAGTGCTTGCGGCCTGATTCCTTAATGGAATCAACACACATGCACACACGCAAGCGCGCAAGCATGCACACGAGCACAAACCCACACACACACACAGAGTTCTATAAAAAAAAAACACATTGACTGTTTTGCCAGAATCTGTCAGCACAAGAAAACATCAAATAACAACTTGAATGCAGTTCATTGCACATGCAACCATCCATACACTTTCCAAAAATGACAAAAAAAACAGATCAAATAGCCTCTGGAGCGAATTATAAAAATAGCTAATCTTAAATTTATCTCTCCATTTTCATGTCCACTCCTGTTTGTCTCTTTCTGCTCGTCCTGTGCACAAATGCACAAACACAAAGTTACGCGCTTGTGGCTCTGTTTGCGATTATAGTCATTTGCATACGGATTTTGGGCACTTTTCTCTTGATGTCACAGAAGATAAGTCTTTGTTAACATGTTGCCTCTGACATGGCGTTTTCTCACCTACGCTTCAAATTTTCACAAGTTCCCCTTACTAATTGTTCCCTAATGGCCTTCTTACCTTTCCTGACTCCCTCCTCCTGGCTTCCAGCAGGAGAAATATGTGCATTTTTTCCCTGCACTGGCTCTTTTTTGTCTTGCTCAAGCTTGTCGCATGCATGCACGCATAAACGTAAAGAAATACACACTGAGGTGCTTTGAAGTGGAAAAGGCCTCAAGCTTTGTACCTCCCCTACATCATTCATTCTCCAAAACACAAACAACAAAGGACGGACACGCGCGGTACAAACACACAAAGTAAGAGATAAGAGGATAGAAATGTTTAGACTGGGGCTGGTCTAAACACAAAAATGTATTTATTCCTGAACCGAAAAAATTGAACGCCATGCTCTTCATTAAACATTTCATGGTTGTGTTCAATATTCCTCCTGCGTGGTTCATTATTTTACTTTCTGACCACCCTGGAAGCGAGCAAAAGTCCACTATATCTAAAAAACTGAGATGACATCAGCACAGCAAAGAGAGACCCAGTAAAGTAAATCAGAGACCAAGATCGTATCTAGTGCACTTAGCAGGAGACCCACTTATTGCTCTTGCTGAAAAAATCAAAGTGACAGTACATGCCCAGAATGTAAAATTTAAATCACAGCAAAGCAGCTTTTTGGCTTGGAATAGTACATATGATTAAAAAAAAAGAAGTAGGTGCTTCAACACAGATGTTAAATGTTGAATTATGAATACTGAGCTGATTTGATTGCAGTACCTTTGCTACATAATCACACTATAGATTGGTTTAGAGGTCGCAGGTAAGTTATACAATTTAGGTTTAATAAGCTATTTGCAGCTACATTTTTGTATAAGATCCAGCTGAACTCGCAGCAAATTTTTGGAAGCATGATCAGCTGAATTTTGTCGCACCATTAAAATTGTCTAGCGTCAATATTAATTATTGGTAGGAAACAATCAAAGAAATTAGCAAAGTAAACAGGATATCACTGTAGTTTCATGACTTGTGACATCACTTCCAAAAATAACAGATTAAGGAGAATAATGTTTAGTAAAACTTGATTTTTCCCATATTTTAGAGGGATGATTCAGTACATTTTTATAATAAAATTAAGTAAACTTTCAAAATCTTTAAGAGCAGGTAAAGCCAACTTTGAAACAAAATTAATTTTCCATGTTGACTTCACCTCCGGAAAAAAATATATACATCTGTATTTTAATGAGACTGCAAATGGATTGTCCATTTTAAACTTGTCCTTCATGCAGACAGAGTTTTAAAAGTAGCTCTAGCCTAAACACAAGATGGTTAAATGAAATCCTGTGTTTTAATGACGATATTGTAGTCCATACCATGTGGTTTCACTATTATTATTACTATAAGGTTTAATAACACATAGTGCTGGCAGCACACCAGCAAAAAGAAAAGTCAGTTGTTTTTATCCAAAAATGTTCATTTTGTATTTAGTTGAGTGCCTTTATATATTTTACAAATTGATTCTAGCATGAAATACCTTACAATGACATGCAGACGATCTGGGGCACGGCACGGAAACAGGAAATGAAAACCAAACTCACACAGAGCACCCAGTGCTTTTGTGCTCCACCTCTATCTCTGCTGCTTGAGCCCCAAGGTGAAAACACAGACATGAGTGCATGCCGAGCCTTCAGTTCACAGCCAGCCATTCCACTCTCTGTAATCCCTCTTTCTACTCTCATTACTCTGCTACTCCTCCAGGACAGTCTGTCACTCAGTCTGTCTGAATGTATCTATCATCACAATCATTCCATCATAGAGCAGTACATGGTCATTCACATCCCCTCTCCGCCATTCGGTCCAAACACCCTATTTGCATAATCCAAATCCCTGCTAAATAGTTGGGCCTAAGGTGAGTCATATGGGTCCACCTGAGAAGATAAAGGCTTTAAGGGAAAGGGAAAGTGAGCGAAGGAAAAATCCATTACACTTGAAATATTTATTCCAAGAAAAAAAAGAAAGAAAAAAGACAGAAATATGGCTGTTGCTGCTCTCACTCTTTTCCCTAGAGTGCTCTAATTCGAAGAAAATCCCCACTGTTTGTGTGCAGCATAGCAGAACACCTTTTTAGAGCTGATGTGATTGAAGAATTGTATTTTCTCTGGTGCATGAAGTTAACCCCTTTTGTTTTTCTAGCACACGCAGGGACAGCCCCTTTACCACGACGCCTGTTTATTGTGATAGACGTGGGTGCATATGTGCATACATGCTTGTGTATCTGTGTGTATGTGTGTGTGTGAGTGCAAGTGTGAGCATGTACAAATCATTTCTGCCTGTGTGGACGCATTTACTGCAATCAGTGGTTAGAGGCGATATGTGCCTCTCATAAAGACGCTTCCCCTGAAACATACATGGCCAAATGATATCAAGACTTTTTACATTCATGTATACCACCGCTCAGTAAGTTTACAAAGAATTGAAGTGAGAGTTTTTATTACCAGCATAAAGTATACGAGAAAGGGTGATGAATAGAATATAGCATGTTATGAAGCCAGTAGCACCGGGACTCCTATGGTCAGTGACTATCTGATGGTTTATTTAGCATTTAAATCTTTGAATGCCTTCAGGGTCACGCATCAATTGACCGCTTTAGCAATCAAAATAGGACTATATACATTTGATATTATTATTGCCAATTCAAACTCAAAGTTAATTCTCTATATGAAAAAGTAGTGGAAGTACAATAGTGACGTATATTTCCATCAACATAAAGTAAGCTCGGCTTAGCTTTAATCTTGAATACTTTGGGTTATGTACCTTGTAGAACCTGCAATTGAATTTAAAAAAAAAATTTTTTTGAAAGGCATTCAGAAACTCTATTTCAAATAAGAGCTAATACATCAAAGATAATCGCCACCTGCCACTGGGTTAGCTATTAAGGCGTTAGCTATTAAGGCACATCTGCAGCATGTGGCATGTGATTGCACCCATTGGTGATTGGGATCCGGGGGATGTGAAAGCCTTTTGGTCCTTTCACACCTGTCGGTACTGGTACAGAGGTATATTTGGCTTTCTGGGACTTTTCAACGTCCAGGATTTGATTTGTAAAAAGGTGTTCATAACGTTGATGTAAACCATTAAATGTGAAGAGAATTCTGCTGCATTAACGTCATAAAATGACACCAAAACCTCATTCAAGTACTTTAAGCGGATGACATTATTAACACATTGTATTCTAAACTTAACTGCCAGCAGCTGAGCTTCATGGGAAGGTGAAAGGAAAGAGTGAGAACTAATACTTGAAATCCATAAATACAGCGGACAACCTGCTGCACTGATGAGGAAACATCACTGAGCTTATAAATCGCCTTTTCTTTTTTTTTATTGCCTCTTAAACTGGAACAATTTTAGGAAATGTGTCTTTCAAAGCGTAGTGATTTTAATCTCATGTTGTCCGTATTTCATTATTATTATTATTAATAGTACTATAAGTTCTTTAGTAGTATTATTGGGGTGGATGTCAGGACTCAGGAGATGGAGCTGTCGTCCATTTATCAGTAGATTGGTAGTTTGATCCCAATACCCTTTAAGTCAAGAGGCAGGGAGTGCCTTGCACCCTCTACCATCACACACACACACACATATATTTATTTAGAGTTAAGAGCTTTCTTCATTAACAGAAGTGTGATCAGTATTTTACTGTAAATTGGACAAAATCCCCTCCAAAAAAAACTGACCCTGATAATAAATAAGGATTCCACGTTTTAGCCAGAAGAGTCGGGACATAAGCAGTAAGACATGGCATCATTACTCAACCAGGGTGATGGCTGACTGTACCAGTAATGAACCAGTTCTAGCCCAATCCCTGCTCCACTGCCAGAGAGGAGAAGTCGAGAGACACGTGCAATATTACTTTAATATTCCCACTGCTGCAACTGGGGCACGCATACTCTAGTCGCGCGACCAGTAAGCATCTCGAAAAAAACAAATATTCATGGTTATTGCGGCTTAAACAGAAGTGTGTCGGCCGAATGGAATATCTCCAGCTGTGTTTATTGTTCTAAACAAACAGTGGGGCCTGGCGCTGACGACCCTCCTCATACCTGCACAACATCAGGCGCATGTCGGGAAATCACGAAGGAAGACGCGCAGTTTGGTCTCCTAGAGGCCTTTTAACAATCTCTGGTAGGCAGCGACGCACTTCGCGAAAAAACACACTCCCACCCAGGGATGATCCCGGTTTATCGGAGTATTCGGTGTCTCGGCGGAGCAGGTGATGAACAAACACCACGGGCCCCGTGACGCGTCGCTTGGACACAAGCAGAAAACGAGGCGCGCATGATCACAAACCAATGAGGGGAGCTGGAGGGGGGGGGGGGGAGGGGGGGGGGGGGGGGGGGGGGGGGGGGGGGGGGGGGGGGAAATGGGATAATGAGGAAGAGGGCGGCATTAATAACTGAAGGCAAAAAATAGGACTTACATCTCTGAATTTATCCCATCTCCCCGCGAGCCACTTATCATCCAAAAAATTGCCGCTGTCGGAGCGAGCGGAGATTTGTCCGAAGGCGCACACGCACAGCAAGGCGACGCTCAGCATCTGCGGACACACAACAACAACACGGAGAGAGGACGTCTGATCAAGCTGGAGGACATCGGGGGGATGGAAACCGCCACCGGAGACGGGTCCGTGATGAATACTGATGGCTGGCGGTGAACTCGCGGATCGGAGCTGGTGCAGTCTTACCTTGTCGCATCAGCTGCTCTCAGTCTGAATAGCTCGCTGCTGTTTGCTGTCACTTGTAAGAGCAGCCCTCTCTCTTCCCCTCGCTCTCTCTCTTTCTCCAACAGCACCGGCTGTCTGCGCAGCAGTAAACGTGAACGCGCATGGCGCCGTGCGCGCGCCCCGGGCTCCGTTCCTCTTTCCATTTTTTTCCCCTCTGCCTCTCAGTCCGGAGAAAAGTCGGACACAGCGGTGATGCTTCAATATGGGCTGCAGCAAAAATGTCTTCCTCTGATTAGCTCTTATAACAGAAAGATAGGTTGATATGTAATGGCAAAAATATAGACAGACAGTTTTTACTGATGTGTGAAAGGACAAAAACAACCAAACCCAAGTAACTGTACTCTCTAAAACAAACGTTTAGGACCAACAACAACAACAACAAAAAATTCAGTGCAACAAATTTGCAACAATTCATTTGAGTCATCGCAACTTCTAATGAAAATGGAGAATAATCTTCGACTCTACGATCAAAGGAATTCCTATTTATTAGTAAGGGAGTAGCAATTGTGCGCAAGTGTGTGTTAAGGACATTATCAAGTTTTACTTCTTGTAAACATAATGTTGATTAAAGATTTAGTCACATGACTTCTGGACCCGTGAAGAGACCAAAATATGAGAGACACCGTAGATGGAAACGGATGAAACCTGTTTATGCAATAAATCTGTTCAATTGTTTAAATGAAGTATTAATAAACGGGTGCGCATCCGTTTTAAGTGTCCTCTGGAAACATTTCAGTTGTGTTGTGTCTTTTGCAGCTTGTTTACTTAAAGTTTTTTTGCTTTTTCGGTGCATTTTTTGAATATGCTGTGGCTTTTGCAGCGTGTTTTCTTGATATGTTGTGTTGCTGGAATGTTGGGACTTCCTTTTTGTTGTGCATTTTCTTAATGTGTTGTAGCTTTTGCATCACCTTTTCTTAAGAAGTTGATTTGTGGCTTTTGCAGCACGTTTTTACTATATTGGTTAGCGGCATTTGCCGTGCCACTCTTAATAAGTTGTGTAGTGACTTTTGCAGAGTGTTTTCTCAAAGTGCGGTGTTGTTTGCTTGTTATGTTTTCCAAATGCGCACATGTTTCAAACTGATGGAGATCTTTTCTTAAGTTGCTTTTTTTTTGTCTATTTGCATGAGTTTTCTTAATAGAGGTTCTTAATGGTTGTCCGTCTCTAAGTGTTGGCCCTGTGATGAACTGGCAGTTTGTCCAGGGTGTTGTGTACCTCTCGCCCAATTTCAGCTGGGATAGGCTCCAGCCTCTCCCACAACCCTGAATAGAATAAGAGGTTACGGAAAACGGATTGATGGAAATTCACATAAGAAATTATAAAATGTTCATTTTCCAGATTAATAGTTTATGGGTCATACATACATATTTATATCAGGTACCATGCACTGTGCCACGCAGGTAATTTTCATATGTAGTCCCTGGGAACAAGAGAGATAATCAAACACTCGCCTACAGAAACAATATCATTCCATTCTTCAGAGAAACAAAGCTCAAAATCTCCATTTTTACATTCAAAAAGCTTTAAACGGGATGCAAAATTCAGAAAAGACTGACTTTGTTTCTAACCCTGACATGAGATGGAATGAAAGTCATTGTGCGTGTTAATCTATAATTTTTCCCATGTTACTGCCACGTGGGAGCCGCTGCGGCGCGTTCGCACGGAGGTGACTCATGAGAGCGTTTTAGCTCACATTCCTGGTAGAGGTTACCTCAGAACTGTGAACTGATGCTGCGAGATAACACAGTTCATTAGGGGTACCTAAATGGCCCAGTCTGGATGATTTGTGGAGGTGTGGGGAAACTCTTAGTTTGTGCCGTCTGTTCTGGGACATGCAAAGACCCAGAAACGCTCTTCCCCAGAGTACTAATGTATGACTGAAGGTGTTTCAGGAGGAAGAATATGTGGTTAGCTGTTGTCTTGGCTACGACAGAATACTTCAGTACCTGTTGCAGCTTGGGACTAGGCAAACACGTGTTACAAAAAACAAGTCATTATGGCTGGGCCCACCAGAACAGCTACATTCTACAAGCCTCTCTCTAATACGGTACTAACTGATAGAGCAGTCACGAACAATCTGGTCACTGCAAAAACCACATCTCATCCTCTTCTTCAACTTTCCACTGTTGCCTTTTTGGGTCACGAGAGGATCATCTGTTCCCAATCCATAGCTACCGCCGAAAAACCCTGCTGGGTATAACAATACCAGGGTTTGTATTTGTTAACCGGGTCCCGACTGATCCAGTTTCTTCTTCCCCACAAGTTTTATGCCGGATGACCTTCCTGACGAATACCTCCACATTTATTCCGGCTCCGGACCGACACTTGAAGTACACTGATCACTAACCGCTTCATGGTTGGGTTAAAAAAGCCACAGCACATTATTCCCATCATTTTCAGCTCCCTCCTCACTTTTGACCGTGGACTTTCCTTTAAAATATCAATAATTTTGATGAAGACATGCCATCAGATAAAGTCAATGTAAATAACAGGGCACAAAAACAACCAACCATGGAATGGATAAGCAAGCTTGAGAATATTATTAATATTATCACACTGTTGACAGAGAAGCCTCGCAGTCGGGCAGGTCACAGCATCATTATGCACTGTTACTGTAGAAACCATCCTTGACCTCAGAATCACGTCTTCATCTTCTGGAGATGCAGCTGAAAAGAAGAGCGTGCGTGTGTGGTCGAGTTTATGCATGGGCGTGTGGAAAAGATGTCAACGCTTGGAAATTTGAAAGTCAAATTACAGCTATGAAGTATGCATGACTGCACGGCAGAGACACACAGGATTTTAACATCTGCTGTGCCCAAATGAGATGCTAAATGGTCAACGACAGGAGGTGCACATATGTAGAGACAAGTAGAAATGCGTTAGAGGTTCATTTTATGTTTACTCCAACAGGAAGTGTGCAGTATGCAAACAGGAAGTTGGGGGGAGGGAAGCCGTAGGTGCTGGTCTTCTTTGAATGATGCTGCACAAGTAATGTAATCTTTGTTATGGCATTATTGCTGTTTGTGCAGGACTGCGTATGGCTCAATGCTGGCTTAGGCTTTTTGACTTTAACGCAAATGGAAGTGGTGAAATAGGTGTTTCATGACAGTGTGTGCGTGCGTGTGTGTGTGTGTGTGTGTGTGTGTGTGTGTGTGTGTATGTGTGGGTCTTCCAGCTCAGAGGGTTCATACATTATTCAGTCTCAGACATTAAAGATGTAGATGTGGACAGAGACATATGCAGGAGAGATACAGACTCTCACATTCCAGTCCCCACATATGGAGACTTTTGTTGTTGCCCGTTGAAACGGCATTGATATTTCATTCCACTATAGTTTCATTTTCCATCTTTCCTCCTCTAAGTGAATTCATGAACATCACACGTTGTTGATTCGATCTCTGCGCGAGCTGCGAGGAGAGATGAGAAAGGAGAAGTGGAGAAAGGAAGGAGTTGAAGAAAAATAGGATGTTAACAATGCAATGTGTGAATATGTGCCCTCTTGTGTTTGTGTGCGTGCGTGCGTGTGTGTGTGCGTGTGTGTATGAATGTGTATTTGGACAAGAGAGCCATGACATGAGTCTCGAAGAGCTGAGATTTCACAGCCCAGCGACGATGTCACTGTGCACCGACTTACTCAGAAGGTGGAGGGGGAGGAAATTAGAGGGAAAAAGGAAGTGAGTCGAGGATGTAGACTATAAGATCCTTCGAGTTAAAAACATGCAATACCTTTACCATTTACAATTTTCACAGCATGGCGAAAGTAGGTTGACACCAGAGTAGGACACTGTTATGCAGGGCTACCTTTGAAATGTGATGGATTGCAGCCAAATAGACTCCGCTTCGAAAACACTGTTAAAAAGTAATTACTTTTTTGAATGTAACTCCTTAATTTCCTTTGATTACTTCTCTAAAGAATGTTTTTCCAACTGTGCAATAAAGCTTAATTTAATGTGAATACCCAATAGTTTTAAATTTTGAAATTACAATACATCCACTAATTCCAGCCAATGAAGAGTAACTTGATTTGCATATTTGTATATCTGATTTGAGAAACAATCTAAAACGTTGCTCAGCATTTGTGTAATACTTGAATGGAGTCAAGATGTACACAGCTGACTCAGAATGAAAGCTACGTTCTACATGCAGCGTGTGTTTTAACGAATACAATCGTGATTACCAACATTTTGATTATTAACTGATTTTATGCGATTTTTTATCGGCAGCTGCAACAGAATACAATCATATATATAAACATATATATATTTTTCTATTAATTTGTAATTTGCGAGGTCATTTAATTGCATGACACGAGTTACTTCCTGGAGCACGACGGTGTATTCTATAGCGCTGTTCATTCTTCTCCCATGTGGAGACCTGGGTCCTGGACCTGGAGTTTTCATGCTCTCCGCATGATTGCGTGGGATCTCACGGGTACACAGTCCAAAAACATGCAATATAGGTGAATTCATTTACTCTTAAACTGAGCACAGCCGTGGATGTTAGCAGAATGGTTGTCTCTGTAAAGCACTTCACCGTCTTGGGCCTTAAGGCATTTTTGATCTTCTTGTTAACTAGGAGGTATCCAGGCCCCTCAGGTCATCTGGGACTGATTTGCTCCATGTTCCCAGTATCAAAACCAAACAATGCGAAACAGCTTTTGGCTTCTCTGCTCTTCATCAGTGGAACAAATTCCCAGAATCCTTGATGTCTGCACAAACTGTCAGTCTGTCTTTTAAATCAGGTCTTAAAACTTTATTGTTTACTGAGGCTTCTAAATTAAGAATCTGATTTGAGTCTCTAACTTTTAGTTGCTTGTTTTGATCTTTGTCTTTTACCGCACTTTTTGAACATATCATACTTGAATTGGTAAACTTTTTATTTGCTTGCTATTGTTTAAATTGTCTTTTAACTTTGTTTTAATGGAGTATTCTAATGCTGTTTGCTTGAATTGCCTATTTAAGTAAAGTTGCCTTGCCTTGCCTCTGTGTGTTGGTCCTGTGATGAACTGGTGATTTATCCACAGTGGATCCCACCTCTAACCCAGTGTGAACTGGGATTGGCTTCAGGGGTGGGTCCTCATGATTCTGCACGGGATGAGCAGTTACAGAAAACAGATACTTGCTGACGCTGCTTTTATGTGATTATTAAAAGTCAAATCAAGTTTCTAAACCACTTGTTAGGTATGACATGTCACTATTACAGCATCCAGAGCTTTTTCAAAAGTTTTCTTGAAAATATGGTAGGCTCTTTGTTGGTTGGACAGATGGAGAGAGAGGGCAAGCAGCACAGGTGGGATTAACCCCCCAGCCACTGTTAGAGGGGGATTCAGACAGATACATGGGGTGCATGCTCTACCTACTGAGCTAAAGGAGACCCTATTGTCCATTCATCTGCTTTTATTTTAATTGAGGTCAGTAGTTACATTTGTCCTGACGGGTTTATTGGGGTTGAAGTTGGGGCTCCTTAAATACCAGTCGATCTTTTTTATCACTTGCTCTGGGCATGTTCCTTTTTCCCCGAAAAAAGACATAAATAATTACACTTTATTTAATAATTATAATTATCATTAGCTATACAGAAACGTTTCAGTAAACCATTCAGTAACCATAACCCTGTGACAGGAAGTTAATATTCTCAACACCTGGAACCCAAAAAAGATCATTTCTATGTGAGAAGAGTTTCACTTTAGCAAAAGCAGGAAAATACAAATGTGGAATTATGAAAACTAACAACTGTCCTGGGAAACTTTTTCAGCAACTTCCTCAGCAAACTGTACTCAAAGCTGGCGTTGGCTCAACTAAATGGAAAGTAAACAGCATCAGTGTGAATAATTACACATCTTCAGTTCCTGCTCTGACCTGTCAGATAATCTGCGGTTGCACCAAAGTACCTTAATCCAGTTCATCCATCATCCACTCCATCATTTACACAAACACTTTAACTACTGATGTGTGGAAGCTCCGCGTGTGTAAAACAGATCCTGACCAGAAGTACACATATGCGAGATTTTCCACATTCTCTAGGCTTTGTGGAATGTCTGTCTTCAATTCAATAAAACTGTAAACTTAGATTATTAATGCTCGCTGTCTCCCCCTCAACTCTGCCCCGTTCCATCATGATGATAAGGGTTAACGCAATAAAGAAGCTGAAGTTGAATCAGGCTTGTGAGTCTAACTCTAATTGGATTTCTCTACATGTCTGCTCCTCAGGGAGGTAACCTTACTGTTTTCTGCCATTTTAGCAAAAATGAAAATGATGCTCTGTGTGAAGATGTTTTGCAGGTTTGTAAGAATTCATCCTCAAGTTTGTATGTGTGGGTGTGTGGACGCTCAGCTATGTAGGTGTGTGTGAGTACATTTGTTTTGAGCATGGCTTTGTGCTTGTGTGTGTGTGTACTTGTGTGTGCATATGTGTGTGTGTGCGTGTGTGTGTGTGAGAGAGAGAGGTGGAGAGAGCAAGAGAGGCATGTTATCTTGCATAGCAGACTTTTTCGAGCATAGCTCTGACTGTGAGGTCAGCGTGAGTCCTGTGTTTTAACGCAGGATGAACAGCTAATGGCATAGTAATGACAGAGAGGGAAACTGCAAACTGGAGATAAGGTAGACATAAACAAAATAGACATTGCTGAGAGATCAGATTGTAGAGCCAGTAGTGAGAATAGGAAAAGGAACTACAGGAAGAGGTAACGAGAGAAATTAAAAAACCTGCAGCACCTGGTGACATGGTAACGGCATGCAATCTGAAATTATCCAGTTCCCTATTCAAGTTAACATACAGATATCTCATTTCCAACAACTGCAAATGCAATAACACCCCCAAGGTTTGAGGTCGTGGGGCCACGTGCCAGAAACAGGCCTTTCATTCTTATTAAGCTACATGCACCTTTTAATTGTTGCTCCAAAAACACACACACACACACACATGCACACACACACCCACAATCAGATACACAATAGGACAAGACCAATAGAAGGAGTGTTAGTGAGTTCATTCAAACATACAGTCATTGAAGTAAATTTAATGGGAACTTGGACCATTTCTGGTGTTTGTTCTCCCCCTTGTGGTGGCCAGTACACATTGCACAAAATGACGAGGACAGAAACGTCTCTGTGAGGCTCCACCACCACCCACACCCACAAACACTGCAGATGGAAAACAGGAAGCAGAGCATGTCAAACGCATGTAGAAGTTTCAGCTCCAATTGAAGTCTATTTGAGAAAAATTAGAGCACAGTAGTTTACATTCTATGTACTTTACATGCACGTTATATGTTAGAGCTTTTGTCTAGACTCCACAGCGTCTCATCATAGACAAAACAATGAGCTGTTCTTAAGTCGTCTTTCCTCCCTGGTGCCTGCAGATCCATACATATCAGAAATACAGATGTGAGATCCTTCAAAGGTTTTTCAGACAAAGCACACTTTGGAGAGACAAACAGTGTTTAGAAAAACTTTAAAGGGTGGATGCACGTCTGAAAACATAATTCGTCTTCAAAATTTCGTACTTTCAGTTTTCGCTCTGATAATGTTTTTTCCCCCCATATTTCTGACAGCACAACTTCTCCCTATATCGAAAACAGTAGAGCACACACCTCCAAGGCTGAATAATCCAACACATGTAGCATTGCTGGACCCTCATTCGGGTCAATGTCATTGTCAAAACATATCTAGGAAGTTAAAGCGAAGAGGAAAAACCGGCTATCTCCCAACCCATGTGCATCTTCAACAACGTTTTGGAGAAATCCATCCAATAGTTTTTTCTCATAATTCTGCTGACTATCCAAACAGGAAAGCAACCATGGACACGTGTGAAAACATAACCACCTTGCCAGGGCTTTATCAGCTTCCTGTATGTTCACACAACAGATCCAAGAGTTATGACACATCTTTATGAGGGATTCACTCCAACTCCATTATTTGATATGGATTGCAGCCATTCTTTTTTTTTTTTAACCATGCTCAACAATCAGTCCCAGGCTCAAAGTCATCCAGTTGCATAATCAAGCTTTATGAGTTCAGGCGGAACAAAGTGTCCCATATCAACCTATTTCATACTCACCAAGAATGGTCAGACGTGTGTGTGTGACCCCACATCACATGCACACAGACGAACCCACCGGCCGTTTGAGATGTGCACCAGCAGCCACACGTAAAATTTATTTATTCTTTTCCTTCCATTCCCAAATGCTTAGCTTCCCTTTACCTGAGCTAGCTTATTTACAGTCTTGGCTTCCCAACTGAGAAAAGACCTTTTTTAAAGACAAGACAGGAAACAAGTCTCTCTTTCTGAGAGGGAAAACTATTTTATGACATCTTGATAAATTTCTCTCTGAATATACTTCCTCCTCTCCACATCCCTCCATAAATGTAATCTAAGGCACTCAATCCATAAACAGAATGTGTACTAAGAGGCCCCCATATTGAGAACACCCAGCTAAAACTAATATAGTCAAATACGATCCTGATAATAAAAGATTCATAGATGTTTTTTGGACAGCTTTTTTAATCAGGAGATGATTCAACTGTGTTTATTATTTATTCAACCTTTATTTTACCAGGTTAGTCCCAGAAGAACAAGAAGAAGAAGAAGAAGTCCCATTGTGATCAAAATCTCTTTTACAAGTGGCACCTGGCCAAAATGGAAGCGGTCCACAAAGTTTCAGACATAACATAAAAACAACAAGGTGCAATGTGCAAACCCAACAAAGTGCAGATGAACACAAATAAAGATTCCAAAGATTTCACAGCGCCTTTAAATTCAGAGAGGGTAATAAGGTCCTTGAGTCTAAGGTCTATCTGCTGACTGTTCCAAGCAGATGGTGCAGTGAACTTGAAAGCCTTTTTTTCCCGACTCAGTCTGATCTTTAGGAACAGTCAGGAAGGAGTAGAGCCTCCTGAGTGGGTAAACCTTTGGGACAGGAGGGCAGATAAATAAGAAGAGTCCACCAAGAATAGCTTTGTAAATAAAAACGTATAACCAGTAACTTAGCTGATGTGTTGGCTTTGGAATACAATGTTCAGTCATGAGTGAGGGTTCTACGGTTTGTAATGGACCTCAAAGCACAGAGTATCCAACCTGATGCATTCATGTACATCAGATCATCATTGTCTAGAACAGGCTAAAAATAAAAAAGTGGTTTTTTTCCAAGTCTTTTTCTGACATTTTGATGAAACAGGAATATTGTTCCTAAAATAAAAATCTAACTTCAGTTTCAACTTTTTAACAGATTCAGCAGGTGGGGTTTAAAAGAGTGGTGGTCCTCCTGCCTCCATTTGTTGGCCTTTAAAAGTAACAAATACTATGATTTTGCTCATTCCTCCTTGAGTTTGAGAAGACTATGATATTGTTTTGTTTTTTTAATATTTAGGACAGATTTCAAGTTACATAGCTGCAGATATACGTATGCAATGTGGGGGGTAGCTGTTCAAAAATAAACGACCGTTTCATCTGCATAAAAATGAAAAGACCACTTTAAGGCATTTTGCCCCAAGCAATCAATATAGACAGTAAATAAAAACTAAGGGGAAATAAACTTTTCCCCCTTATCACTCGGCCACTCTTACCCCTCATCACTTTTACCCCTTACAACTGTGAGGAATTCAGATGTGAGACCCTAAAACTGTGCAGACTTATCTGTCAGTACATTGACAAACAAACCTACAGCCTGACAAGAAAAACAAAATATTAACAAGTCGTTGTATCAGAATATCAAGGACACAAATCATCAAAAGAGCTCAAAAAGAGATACACAGTGTTGCTTTTTATTTAAAGCTTTGATAATACCATTTATTACTTTAATGGCAACAGTAACAGTCTATGATTTTCTGTATTTTTATTAAGTGTCGCTGTTAAATGAATCACACTAATGCATGTTTGGCATATTGTATTACTTCAATAAGGAGAAAGTAATAGAAACGCTTCTTGGCAATAAAATCATTTTGATGGTGCCACAAACTAATTGATAATCCTCAGAAAAGGTGGAATTCCACCTGCACCTTGGATCCCATTCCAACTGCTCTGCTTAAGTCATTCATCCCCATCCTCAGCCCAATCATCACCCAGGCTGTTAACGTTTCCCTCCAAACTGGTCATGTCCCAACTGCTGTCATCCGCCCCCTCCCCAAGAAGCCCACCCTTGACCCGGAGGGCCTCGCCAACTACAGGCCTATTTCTAACCTTACCTTCCTGTCTAAGGTAATGGAAAAAATAGTTGGCTCCAGTCCCACCTCTAACTCAACAACCTGTCTGTTCCAGTCCGGCTTTCGTTCAGCTCACAGTACCGAAACAGCTGGGCTCAGGGTGACAAATGACCTACTCATGACAGCTGATGGAGGATGACCGTCACTCCTCCTTCTCCTCGACCTGACAGCTGTATCCGACACGGTGGATCATACCATTCTCCTGGAGCCCCTCCATACCACCGTTGGTCTTTCAGACAGGGCCCTGAAGCGGTTCCAGTCCTACCTTTTCGGTAGGATGGAATACGTCTCACTGGGAGGATGCAAGTCCAGGCTGCCTCCCGTCGCATGCGGTGTCCCGCAGGTGTCGGTTCTCGGCCCCTTACTCTTCATCCTCTACATGCTCCCCCTCGGTTGTGTCATCTGTAGACAAGGGATGTCCTTCCACTGTTATGCTGATGACACACAGCTTTATATAGAAACCGCCCCAAGTCCTTCTGCCTCCTTCTGTCACGTCTCACTCCCTGTCTCCAGGAGATAAAGGCATGGATGAGCGGTGACTTTCTGCAGTTAAACAGCAACAAAACTGAGGCTCTGCTTGTTGGCACCCCGAACCAGGTTCAGTCTTTATCCATGACCCAGATCACCTTTGACAACCAGGTCATCTCTCTCTCCTCTACAGCCTCAAATCTGGGCGTTAGGTTTGATCCACACCTGACCTTAAGTGACCACATAAATCATCCATTGCAAGACCTTCTTTTCAGAAACATCTCCAAACTCCGTTCAATCATTACCCTGTCAGATTCAGAGAAAAGATTGTCCATGCCTTTGTCTCCTCGGGACTGGACTACTGTATCATCCAGCTGGGGTCGGCACAGAGCCTGGACTCTTTTAAAGCAGGCCTGAAAATATTTTTACTCAAAGAGGCATTTGATTTTTTAATATTTTAAATGATTGTGATTTCCTGTTTATTTTTATCTGTAGCACTCTGAGATTCATTGAATGAAAAGTGAACTACAAATAAAATATATTATTATTATTATTGATTCATTGCAGGAGGGCTAGATTAGACTACATTAGTTAGTTATACCTGAAGAGCTGGCATGTGAATGAATATGGGTGTTTATGAGCCAGAACAGCGACAGCCAGCATGAATCCTTAGTTTGCTTTACCCTTTTCTTGGCAGCCCATGTGCGGTTCTTCAACTCGGAAGTCTGGATTTGCAACACGTATTTGATATACTAAATTAATTATGAATTTATGATGATAATAATAATAATAATAATACATTTTATTCATGGAGCTTCACAGGTACATAAAAACACAATTAAAATCAAAATCAGATAAAACTATAAACATCTCAAAACAAAATAACATCAGCAATATCTATGTCTAAAATGCCTCTAAATTAATTTCATTAATAATAATAATAATATTTTTTTATTTATAACACACTTTTCATTTGGATTGAATATCAAAGTGCCACAAGGTAAAAGCAGATAAAAGCATCAATAGAAAAATATAATAATAATTCTATAAAAATATGAGCAAAAAGCAGCAATGTTAATTAAAAGTCATAGGTTCTGCTAAAAAAATAAAGTTTTATGTCTTTTTTTAAAAGTCTCAGTCGTCTGTGGAGCCCTCAGACGGTCAGGGATGGAATTCCACAGAAGAGGGGCAGCAGAATAGAAGGTCCGATCACCCATGGTGCTGAGCTTAGTCCGGGGAAGGAGGAGGCGGTATGAGTGGGTAGAACGGAGGGATCGTGTTGAGGTCAGTGGGGTGAGTAGTTCTTTCAGGTAGGGGGGTGCGTTGCCATGGATGCACTGGTGAGTGAGGAGAGAGATCTTATAATCAATCCTGGTGGAGATGGGAAGCCAATGAAGTGAATGAAGAACGGGGGTGATGTGTTCGTGTTTACGAACTCTCATCAGGATCCTTGCAGCACTGTTTTGAACATACTGGAGTCTTTGAAGACTTTTATCAGGGATCCCAATGAGAAGTTATTATCATTGTTATGAATATAATCATTTTTATCACTACACCAGCATGACCTCGTGAAGTTAACCTCAGGAGCACAAACTGACTGCGAAGACTACTCTAGCATTTATATATGCATTTAAATTTTTTGTTGCTTTTTTCTACCAACATTATCCTCAGCTTTAAATTACAACTTAGTGATTAAAATGAAATTCTCTGTATTGTGTTGTATCTAACACAGAAGCATGCCCTTATAAATGGTTATTACTTTCAAAACTGGGCAAACATAACTCATAATAATCTCTCTTGATCTTCTTTTTCTGTTAAAGCGGAGAGCATAAAACTTTTTTGTCTTATCAGATGGTTTGAGGATAGAGGGAATTGTACGCTCTACATATAGTAATGTCCTTTGAAGAAAAACTGTGGGCTGTATCCTCTGAATATATTTTGTTTCTATGGAATCCGACTGCTTTATGTAGTTCAAGACAAACAGCCCCCTTTCTACTAAAAATCTACTTGAAGGAGCTCTACAATCTTCATGACAACCTCTACCACAGACTGTCTCCTCTATGAAGAAATCTCCCGAGAGTGTGCTAATCAACCTTTGAACACCAGCAGTGCTGGTGCAGAGGTTACAGGTTAGACATTAGATTACCTTTGTGGTAACTGCTGTAGGTTGCATCAGTAAGAAGAGCACATAAAATAAGGATTTTAGTTAATTTTGTTATATATATATACATATATATATCGTTAAATAAATGAAAGGAAATACTTGTTACTTCAGTTGTAATACCATGTTTGTCCAGCAGGGAGAAGAAGAGAACATATATGGAAGCAGAATCTACCTAAACCTAGTCCAGTTCACACAATTTAAAATGTTCAGAAGTATTGACACTGTCTACTCCCAATGTGTTGTTCATCTCATCTATTATGGAGCTATGATGGTTTAGGTCTGTCTTCTTTCAAGGCAAAAGGCGTGAGAGAGAGATGAAAAACATGTAAAGATGAAAATGCCTTTTCATCTTTACATGTTTTTCATCTCTCTCTCTCCCTCTCTGTTTGCTGTCTCCGATGCCCATTCTCCAACCCACCAGCTCTTCACTTCTCTCCAAGTCTTACCATCCCCACTCTCTCTTTCTTTTCTCCGTCCCTCCCCACTCGCAGACACAGACACACCACCACCATGATTCGTCACATCTCTCCGGGGGGGAGTTCTGTCATTGTCATGCTCTGTAGATTGGGTGTCCCAAGATGATTAACTATTGATTTGGTGCTCAGGTAACACACCTGATATCTTGGGTTGGGATGGGGGAATAGGTGAGGTGCGAAAGGAAGGGAGGGGGAGAAAAGAGAGTGAAAGAGAGATAGGGCTTAGGGGGGTAAATTTGGAAAGAGACACATGAAGAGCGGGTGTGAAAGCAGGAGCCAGCAGAGGAAGTGGGACGCCGAGGGCAGCGAATGAGTGGAAGAGATAAACAGTGTCTGTGTGTGTGCGTGCGCTTGTGTGTATGGAGGGCAGATGCTTTAACAAATGGATCACTGTTGGACGAGAAACATCCACTTGTCTTTAACTACACATACTATGCTCTGCAGCCCACTGACCCCCCCAAACATAGAGCCCTCCCTCTGTGTTTACATGGTAAACACGCAGGTGTGTGTGTTTACCATGTAAACAGCCATGCTTCTTTGTCTAACAGTCAGGTTTCTGTGTCAAGTCATGTCATTTCAAAGTTTATTTTAACAGCAGATTTAAACAACCAAAATGGGTTGACTAAAGAACAGAACAGATAGGACTGACAAAAATGTATTTAATAAATAAAAAACAGATCAATTAATACTATGCCAGCACGATCACAATGAACTGACCCCATACATTTGTTTTCTCATGTCTGATAAGCATCTTTCCCCTGACTGCTGAACAGCGGTGAGTTAACTGCCAAAATCCCTTATAGCCTAGAAGTTTCCCGTGGGAAGCTTATTATTTAAATGATCTACTATAATAATAAAACAATTTAAATTTGATTACATTACAAACCAATATGGTTTTAGCAGAACAACATTTTGCAACATCAGTAGTTATCTTCAGCACCGAGTCACGGATGTTAAAGTAAAAAGTTATATTTAAAAAAATAACTTTAAAAAAAAAAAGTGATTCACTTTAACCTAGAATATAATAGAAAAGCTTTACTGTCATTACACCTTGAACAAAGAAATCTGCTTGTGCGGTGCCTAAAAGGAAATGACAAATAAACTCTCACCACAAACTCATGCGCTTATAGGTATTTACACATTGATAATAGAGAATAAAAACAGCCTTAAACAGATAGAGAAAGATTATAAATCTTATAAAATAAAGAATTAAGGAGGATATAATGAAAGAAAGATTACTCTATGAGGATCGATAGGGAAATGAGAACAATCTCTTTGACCCATGAAGAATGTTTCTGAGGTCTTTTAAAAAATGTCCTGACAAATAATGTGGGTGCGATTCTGTCAGAGGGTGAAAGATAGCTTGGCTATGACAAAGGCCTTACCATTGTATGAATAAAAGAGTTTGATATACAACTTTCTGGTGTGGGACTTGCATGTGAGCGCAAAGATCTTCTCTGTTGCAACGGACCAGTCTGTAATAAAAAATACATTAATTTACCTAAGTTCAACTTATCATCAAACTATTGACGATTCATCCACATCAACAACTATTTCTCCTGAAATAATAAGACAAGTATTTTTCTTCAAGTTTACTGAACCCAAAAACATGTAGGGTTAGAGATAACACTGGCGTATATTAGCATCCAAATGGGCAACCAATAACTGCTGAATAATAAAATGAATACAAATGTGTTTGTGTGTGAGTGTGTGTGTATGTGGAGACGGGGGTGGGGGTGTATACATGAGGAAAGGAACAGTAGCCATGACAGTATCACAGTGTGCCAGTTCTCTGTGTTGTATCTAAAACCCAGAACTCTGCTCTCGCACTGAGCACCATGTGTGTATCTGATAATTATCAACTAACTACACACCATGTGTGTATCTGATAATTATCAACTGACTACACACCATGAGTGTATTTGATAATTATCAACTGACTACACACCATAAGTGTATCTGATAATTATCAACTGACTACACACCATGTGTGTATCTGATAATTATCAACTGACTACACACCATAAGTGTATCAGATAATTATCAACTGACTACACACCATGTGTGTATCT
>VRLP01004735.1:0-44982 GCA_009660295.1 Lophius piscatorius
ACACACCGGTGAACATCCAGGGAATGGACATTGAGATGGTCATGTCCTACAAGTACCTTGGTGTTCACCTGAACAACAAACTGGACTGGACTCACAACTCCACGGCACTCTATAAAAAGGGTCAGAGCCGACTGTATTTGCTGAGGAGACTGAGGTCTTTTGGAGTGCAGGGGGCACTCCTGAAGACCTTCTTCGACTCTGCAGTCGCCTCGGCCATCTTCTATGGAGTGGTCTGCTGGGGCAGCAGCATCTCAGCTGCTGACAGGAGGAAACTGGACAAACTAATCAGGAAGGCCAGTTCGGTCCTGGGATGTCCTCTGGACTCGATGCAGGAGGTGGGAGACAGGAGAATGATGGCCAAGCTGTCATCTCTCCGGGACAACGTCTCCCACCCCATGCAGGACACCATCTCTGCACTGGAGAGCACCTTCAGCGATAGGCTCCTTCACCCCAAGTGTGTGAAGGAGCGATATCGCCGATCTTTTCTTCCTGCAGCAGTCAGACTCCACAACCAGCACTGTTAGCAACACACACACACACACACACACCTACACAACTACATACACACACCTTCACAACTACATACACACTTACCTCACTTGCACTTTCACTATGGGACAATACACTTCCCAACATGTCAACTGTACATTTACCTTAATTTATTTGCACATACTTTACTGTTATTCCGTTATTCTGTATTTTTATTCTGTAACATGCTCTGCTGCTGTAACCCTGCAATTTCCCCATTGTGGGACTAATAAAGTTTATCTAATCTAATCTAATCTAATCTAATTCATGGCCTAACAGTCACCACACAATCAGTTCCAGGCTGCCAGTGGATTCTGAAGGGGGAAAAGCAAAGGAAAAGCTGGTGGAGTGGGCCAGAATGAAATTCAAATCAGCCAAATGGAGATCTATCGTGCTGAGAAAAGGCAAGGTGGATGATAAGTTCCGGTTTAACATTGCAGGTACAGCCATCCCAACCATCACAGAGAAGCCAGTTAAGAGCTTGGGCAAGGTATTTGACAGCTCTCAGGGACACAAAATCCATCCAGTCAACCTGAGCTGAGCTGGACAGCTGGCTTTAAACCGTGGACAACTAGGGCCTGCTGGGAAAAGTCAAAGCCTGGATCTACCAACATGGCATCCTATCCAGAATCCTGTGGCCCCTCAATGTCTATGCGGTCCTACTCTCAACAGTAGAGAGGAGGGTAAGCAACCACCTTAGGAGATGGCTGGGACTGCCGAAGAGTCTGAGCTGCATCAAACTATATGGGCAAAACAAACTGCAACTGCCCTTCAGATCCTTGGAAAAAGAATTCAAGGTTACAAGAGCCAGAGAAGTGGTGAAGTACAGGAACTCAAGTGATCCAAAGGTGGTGAAAGCAGTGATCGTGTTGGGGACTGGCAGGAAATGGAGGGCAGAGGAAGCTGTTAAGGAGGCTGTGCCACGGGAGGCTGGTAGGAGTGATCACACGAGGTCAAGCTGGGACAGGATCCTTTCCATCACCCTGCACCAACACCACCAGAGGGAGGGGAGATATCACCTTTTTCAGGTGGAAGTGAGAGCAGCAGTGGAGGAGACAAGAACATGCAAGGCATCGGGAATGAAGCTACAGGGTGCTTGGACAAGGTGGGAGAAAAGTGACCTGGAGGGAGCTGTAGATAGCTGAGCGTCACCGTGTGAGATTTCTCATCCAGGCAGTGTACGATGTGCTGCCGAGCCCATCAAATTTGCACACATGGGGCATGGCAGAGTCACCAGCTTTCTCTTTGTGCTCCAAGCGAGGCACCCTTGAACATGTCTTCAGCTTCTGTGTAAAGGCAATTGGAGAAGGACGGTACAAATGGAGGCACGATCAAGTCTTGAAGACCATCGCTGAAGCTGTCAGCACAGGAAATGAGTGGGCAAAGCGTTCCCAACCATCCAAGAGAGCCATCGCCTATGTCAGAGCTGGTGAGCAGCCAAATACCACCAAGAGAACATCTGCAGGCAATTTGATCTCGGCAAGGGACTGGCAGCTGTTGGTGGATCTTGAGCGACAGCTGAAGTTCCCCAGCCACATCCAACCACCACCGTGAGACCAGACATTATCCCTGTATCGGAGTCCACCAAGCAAGTTCTCCTGCTGGAACTGACAGTCCGATGGGAAGATTGCCTGGAAGAAGCCTTCGAATGGAAGCTCTGCATGTACGCGGGTCTAGTTGGTGACTGTCGCAAAGCTGGATGGAGGGTGAGATGTCTCCCAGCCGGTGTCGAGTGCAGGGGATTCGTTGCACTCGACACTTGGCCTGCCAAGAGCCCACAGCAGCTTAGGAATTGAGGGAGAGAGGAAGAGGAGAGCCATCCGCAATACCATTGAAGCGGCAGAGAGAGCCTCAAGATGGCTATGGTTTAAAAGAGGAGAGCGATGGAGTCAGAGTAGCTAGCCATTTGGACACAAGCTGGGGTCTGATCAACCCCGGCTGGGTCCCCTGGAGGAGGGTGGTTGATGCTGAAAGACCCGAAACACCACTGATGAATCCAGGAACATCCCTGAAGATGTGTCCAGAGGCATCAGCAGAAGTATGTTCACAGATATCTATGGTAAGAATAATTATGGAATACATTTAATATTTGAAATTAAGAAGCAAGAAAAGATATTGCCAAACAAGGCAGTCCTTGTCTTGGGCGCATGCTCGTGCAGCGATCGGCAGCTAGCTGTTTCTCTGTGCTGTTGAAGATTTTATCTCTTATTCAGCACTGCATGAAATGATAAATTAAATTACAAGGCTGTTTGTAAGGTATGCGTTGATATGGCCTTTTGATAGGTCTGAGATATGACTGACAGCTGTGCTTTTACTGTGGTTGGTGTATCAACTAGCCAAACTTTGGCATGATATCACCCCCTACTATGCGGATCCAGTACAGACGAGAGTTTCTTCTTCAGTGGTGTAACCCCCTACATCACAACATACGTCCGGACTTAACCACTCCTATCTTTGATCCATCTGACCTCAATCGTGGAGGAATAAAGACATTTTCCAGCATTATTCACAGGAAAGTGTCAAAGCGTAGAAGGAGAGGTTGAGTTCAGGAGAGAATTAAACGTCAGAAATGTCTGTCTCGTATTCCATTGCCCTCTATTATGCTAATAAATGCCCAGTCTCTTTGCAACAAGACGGATGAACTTCAAGCACATGTACGCTTCCAGCATGAATTCAGAGATGGATGCATTATGGCTGTGACGGAGACTTGGCTGGCTGGGACAGGGAATTGAACCTGGTGATAGACGGGTTTGTTGTGCCTTTATGCATGGGTCATGATGCCCAAACTACTGGCAAAAAACAAGGCATTGTGGTATGCCTCTACGTTAATGAACGCTTGTGCAAATCTGTTATGGCGAGGGAGAGTTTCTGTAATAAGGACATGGAGCTGTTAACTGTGTCACTGCATTCCCATTATTTGCCACGGGAGTTCTCGCAGCTATTTGTTATGGTGTTTTACATTCACCTAAAAGCTAATAAGAGCATCGTCAACTTCTCCCCTCTGGTAGGCACTACAGAACACTGTTCGCCCAAAACTACCAGACACAAGAACATTTTCTACCCACGGGCCATCAACTTGACAAAAAATCAAACCAGTGTCAGTGTTGTGCAATAACCTGGATAATTGTTCAATAACCCCTCCAGCTGACATTACTCTGATATCTTTGCAGTGTCATATATATTTGTATATACAAGTTTATACCTATATATTTAAATGTTTATAGCCTGTATTCAAGAACATGTCCATTTGTTTATAGCTTGTGTAATTGTTTATCACCTTGTCCATATATTTTATAGTTATTTTATATGATGTTCGTATTTTGAGAGCTCAGTTAACCGGACTCAAATCTCTAGTATGTATACATGGCCAATAAAGCTGATTCTGATTCTTATTCTGGTTCCTGTGGCTAAAAACAACCATCCGAATGACCCTAATGAATACAGGTCAGTTGCTCTGACCGCAATAATTATGATGTAATTTGAGAAACTGATAAAACTTTAACTTCTTGACATAAAACAACACCTCCTTTATCTGCTTCAGTTTGCAGATAGGGGCGGTGGGTTCAGGATGCTACTGCCACCATTCTTGATCTTTTGCTCAAACACCTGGAGGCCTACAAAACTCATTCCGATTAGTTGTTTGTTGACTTCTCCTCAGCCTTCAACACCATTCTGCACCACCTGTTGGTAGATAAGCTTGTTAGCCACTTTGGTGTTGACACCAGTTTGGCTGGTTGGATCCTGGATTTCCTCTCAAACAGGTCTCAGAGGGAGAGGGTGAATGGGTGCATGTTTGGGATGATGAGTTCCTCCACAGGCTCACCACAAGGGTGTGTCCTCTCACCGCTCCTTTATATCCTGTACAAAGATGACTGTAGGAGCCAGTCTGAGAACAGATACATCCTGAAGTTTGCTGATGATTCAGTTATTATCGGTCTCCTCCATGATGATGAGACAAGCCATGGTCCTGTGGTTGATTACTCTTTTACAAATCTTACATTGAATCTATCCTAAAATTTACCCCCATCTGTTAGTTTGGCAGTCTGAATATCAGATCCAAGATCTCCCTGGAAAATTAGAGGATGTAAGCTGTAAAATTATAGGAGTCCGAAAGTGTAGCCTGTCTGTTCTGTACAACAGTCAGGTTGTGAAGAAGACAAATTCCATCTTATCTTACCACACACACCGTCTTCATCAGGAGTTTGGATCCCTTCTCTCTGGTACTTGCTTCAGATTCCTCTCAAGAACATCAGGTACAAACATTCACTCATCTCCAGAGTTATCAGCCTTCTTAATGTTAGGAATAGGAGATAATGTTTGGCTCCAATCGGTAGGGTGACTTAATGTCATCTGCTCCCGCTAAATTCAGTCAGACTGATATCATTTGTTGACTTTACTGTGTAGCGGGTTATCTACGTTTTACCTCGAAATTGATTGAATAGGGGCACCACCCAAAGTTAATTTGGGTGATTATGAAACCTAGAATGAATCAATTCCTAATTTCATTAAACTTAAAATTCTCACATTTGAAAGTCATGAACTCTTTTACAAAGTACTCTCATTTCTCTTCAAGAAGGAAAGACAGGACACCTGTTATGCTTAAATATGAATATGTTTATTCAATGACACACTAAACAAAACAGGATAAATATGGATAACTGATAATGAAATGGATAAAATGCTTAATGCATAGATAGGTGTGTGCGTGTGGGTATGTGTGTGTGTGGACTGATGGTTCAAAAGCTGAGAGTTTGAGAAATAGGTAATGGTGATAGAGAGGAATTATTGACGGTTTTAAATTCCCTGGAACTTAATCATCAATCAATAAAATTTAATGCAACTTTTAAGCATCAACCCCAGATCATGAATGAGCGTGATGGAACGGTCTTACTGGTGCTGGTCAGCATTCATGACCGTGGATCGAGTGCTGCAGTCGATCAAGCGGTTTCCTCTCGCTGGAAGTAAAGCAGCTTCTCAATGTCATGTGAAGACTCTTCTCCAAGGGACTCTATCGTCGCTGCCATATGGAGACTGATGGTAGCTGCGCACATAAATCCGGCTGGGCAAGAGATGGACCTGGCACTCGACCGTCCTTGTTGCAGGATGCAAAAATGGGACCAGGAACAGGGTCCCTTTAGTCTTGCGTGCAAAACTAATCTCAAGGGAGTGTCGCAGGCCTCGTGAAACTCCTAAAGGAATTTGGCCTTTGCCAAAATTCGAAAAAACAACGAAAGGCGAAAAGCAAACAACTTAAAATAAATAAGTGACAGTAAAGGTAGGAGAAGAAGACAAGAAGCGAGAAGGAAATAAAGCGAATAGGGAAAAAAACGAAGAGAGCGACGCAGGGCGCCATCCCCATTTTATACCCGTCCGGGTGTGCCAGTAACTTATTTGCATGAAGGGATGAGCAGAGTTTCAGGTTTCTCTTGGTATAATGTCAATAGGGTGGACAGGGATAGAGATAAAAAATACATGGTTGATAGTAACACGTTAGAATAGTAAAATCACTTTCTCTCACCGTGGCCAAAGAGTGATCAAACTCATGAGGGATATATATATATATGTATATAAATACCATATATTCTATATAATGTGTTCATGCAAAACAGTAATCAAGATGTAAACAAGTCTAGCTTAACTACAATGACATCTGCGTTAATAAGGCATATCTATCAGATTTGTAGCAGACAGGATCAGTACATGTGAAACAATCAAAAATTAGCAAATAAAGTTATTACGAGCACTATTCATCCATCTTATTAAACTGGATGAGGTAAGACATACATGTTCACATATTTCATTCATTATCTACCGCTTATGCTGTTCAGGGTCACGGGGGGCTGGAGCCTATGCTAGCTAACATCGGGTCAGAGGCAGGGTACGCCCTGGACAAGTCGCCAGTTCATTGCGGGGCCGACACATAGAGATACACAACCACAAACACTTAAAGTCAAACTTACTTCTACGGGCAATTTTGTGTCACCAATTCACCAATATCACATTGTTTTAGGTAAAGGGAGAACATGCAAACTCTGCACAGAAAGGTCGGCAGATGGGGATTCAAACACGGTACCTTCTTGCTGTGAGGCAGCAGCGCAAACCCCTGCGCCAACGTGCTGCCTTGTTCACATATTTGCCAGTAGTAAAAAGAAAAACATATTTTCAAAGTGATGTTTCTATTAATCACCGCTAAGTGGCAATGTGTTACTGCAGAACAGTCCAAGAAGGACAAGCTAAAAAAACTCAGGTTGCTTATTTGAACAGATTACGATAATGTTTTTTATCATTGTAAATACAATTTTGCTGATTTTCTAACTGTGTAAATAGATATATTATTGTACTCTTTCTTGTGTTTCTTGGCTCCCATAAACGTTTTCTTTTTAGATTACTTCAAGTGCTTTTGTGGGTTTGAAGATGAGGATGTAAAAGAACAGGATAGAGGTGTGGATAAAGAATCATAGGATTCCTATAGATGCATGTCAAATGGATCATTCATACTAGTTCTTCAAATGGTCAGATCTGAATCACACTTATAAAATGATAACAATTTTATCCACATATCATTGTATATGTTAATGCAGCCCAACAATCATGGCAGCAGCCGATGTGCAATAATTGTCCCAAGAATATTTGAAAATTCTAACTACTACAAGAATCATAATAATGATAACTGGTGAGAATAACTCCTTAGTTAATATTCTTCTAGATATATACCTGCAAGAGAGGATAGCTTTCAGCTGAGGAAATATGTCACTTATTCAATTCTATTCATCTGTCGCTCCAACTTCTCTTTTAGAAAGTCCAGTTCCTGTTTATCATTGTTAAGACTCCTTCTTCCACAATGGTCTGTGTCAGGGTACAGCCTTAAAAATTTTGATTTTACTAGAAAAAAAACAATTGCTGTGACTGTATCGTAAGAATAAATTCTCAATCAAGTTTAGTCATATTGAAAAGAGAGGGATGGTTATAACAAACAATGTAATTATATCCCAAACGGTCGGGGCTGTTATGAAATCGTCATTGTGTCCGCCGTGGCCGCCCCAGATCCTTTGTGTCAAAGCGAAAACTAAAGAAGTCATGAATCATTTTCAAATGTTATACCTTAGAGCGAGGAAGAACTGGAGTGATTTTGGGAAAGGTCAGTTCTATGTTTCCAGCACTAGGGGGAGCTTTTTCTCCAAATGTTTTCGGCCATAATTTCTCAACCGTTTGTCCTATTTAGTCTAAATTTGGTGCATATGAATCAATGAGGTAAAGGTATTTTACTTTGATATGTTTTAAACTATCAAGGTAAATACATAGCTTGTTATGGAAAAACACTGTTTTATAGACATAATTTCCTAACCATCGGTCCAAATCAGTCCAAATTTGGTGAATATGAATTGAGTCGAGGAGATCTATCTTGTTTGTATCATTTTACCCATATCTTAATATAATAGTAAATATTTTCCTCATGTATGGAACTTTTTTCCTATAAAAACTGTATAAATAACTTCACATTTAATTTGAGGGGTTGCTTGTAGAACGAGGGGGATAGTGGACTTTTCGGGGATATACTCTCACTGGCGGGGATGACATCATAGCTCTAGTTTCATGCTGGCACTGGTGCACAGATATGAACTGTGATTCATTTACCTGACTCTGAAACATTGAAACAATTTTTCCTCTCTTTAAAAATGCTATTTTTGTGATTCAAATGTATCCATGATCTGTATGAACTCTAACATCAATGTCCCCTCAGGTCACCATTATCTGTACTATCTCGGACAGTAGTTGGGTTTACATGGGACACTTTTCTCCTTTCCGAATTAAACCTTCCGAATTTCAATTTCGGTCGCCTGTTTACATGACTTGTGATCTTATCCGACCCGGTTTTTACATGCATCAATTCACTTAATCGGAAATGCTTTCACACTTGCGAAGACGATCCACATTCCCATTCATAAGGTGGCGATAATGCTTCGATGAGTTTGGTGGGCCAACAATAGCGCAGAAGAATATGACAAAGAGGCCGTGCGTGAAGTCGCCGTGTTTAAAATTTGTTGCGCCGCTAAAAAAAACTTAGCGGAGCATTACTTTCCGATACAGCGTTAACATGCAACGACTGGCTATCAGAAAGGCTATCCGTAAGGATTTAGACTACTTCCTTGCAAAGAAATTAAATCTAATTTGGAAAGGATCTTTCCATTCGGAGAAGGGTGTTATATGCAGCATTTTCTTTCCGATTAGACGTCTTTTCCGAATCTAATTGGAATTAGGCTGCCCAAGTAAACCCACCTACTGACTCACTACAGACATCTAGGTCAGTGCTGCTAGATAGTAAACTTCCCTTCAGTGTGCCTTGGAAGTTTTGGATCTCACCATTGGGGAGTTACCATTCCAAATAAATCGGCAAATAACCTTGTCATATTCTTTAAATTGAAAAAATTCAAATTCTGAATGGTCTGAATCTTAAATGAGTTCTCTGATTTTCTATCAAGCCTAGTCCATAAGACAGATAAAATAATTACTATAGGTGACAGATAAAGACAGTGATAGTCTCGGTCTTGCGTTTAACTTAATATTAGACTGTGTTGGATTCAGTCAGTGTGTTAATGAGCCCACTCATTGTTTTAATCACACCCTGGATTTAGTCCTGACTTCAACATTGACATTGAAAAATGAATAGTCCATCCGCCGAACCCACTGCCATTGGACCACTGTTTGCTAACTTTTGAATTTGTAATACTCGCCACAAAATCATAATAGAAATATATCGGATGAAGCTGTAACAACATTTGCGGAGGCAATTCCATCAGCACTTAGTTCAGATGCATTTCTCAACTTAGGAGAATTTTACTATAACGTTAGTCCTGTGCAAATTGATTATTTTGTCGATAGGGCTGCAAGCTCACTGAGATTAACTCTCGACTCTACCACCCCCCTAAAAAAGAAGAGTGTGAAATGGAGGAGAAAAGCTCCATGGTTTAAAAAACATGACTTGAAACCTCAAACAAACAACACATAAACTAGAAAGAAAATGGCGTTATTCTAAGCTTCTAGAGTCCAGCTTAGCCTGGCAAGGTAGCATTAAACATATAGGAGAACCGTACGCAGCGCAAGAGTGGCCTTTTACTCTGCACTGATAGAGGTAAATAAAAACAACCAAAGGTTTCTTTTCAGCAGTGTGGCCAGGCTGACTTTGAGTCTGGGTTCTATTGAGTCCAGTATTCCTAGAACCCTTAGTAGCAAAGACTTCATGTGTTTCATAATGACAAAATTATAGGTATTAGGGACAAGATCAACAACCTCCTGCCTTTAATTGGTTGTAGTTTACAACCCAGGGCTATGTTCTTAGAAACAACAGATAGACATGGCGGACATTCAAACTGCTTCAGTCCTATTGATCTTAAACAATTAACTTCCCTTATTTCCTCATCCAAAACAACAACCTGTCTCCTAGACCCTATCCCAACCATTCTGCTTCAAGAAAGTTTACCCTTAGTCATCAACTCTCTCTTAGAAATCACGAATCTGTCTTTAAATTAAGGCTACCTACCACAATGCTTTAAAATAGCCATAATTAAACCATTGCTTAAAAAGCCGACCGTTGATCCAGAGGCTTTAGTAAACTACAGGCCGATATCTAACCTTCCCTTCCTCTCTAAAATCTTAGAGAAAGTGGTAGCCAAACAATGTGTGATTTTCTGAGTGACAATAGTTTATTTGAGGATTTCCAGTCTGGTTTTCGAGTTCACCATAGCACAAAAACGGCACTGGTCAAAGTTACAAATGGACTTTTAATGGCATCTAATGAGGGACTGGTGTCTGTTCTGGTCTCGTTAGATCTTAGTGCTGCATTTGATGCTATTGACCACCAAATTGTAATACAAAGACTTAAAAACTTAATTGGCCTCAAAGACACTGCATTAATTTGGTTTAAGACATATTTATGTGACATTTCTCAGTGTGTATTTGTTAACAATGAATTATCCATGCATGGCAAAGTTACCCATGGAGCTCCCCAGGGATCTGTGCTTGGGCCAGTTATACTCACATTATTATACAATCTGCCTCCTTTAAGCAATGTTTATTAAGGAAATACTCAATAAACTTTCAGTGTTATGCATATGACACACAATTGTACTTACCAAACCAGGTGAATCTGATCACTTATCCAATATAAAGGAATGTTCAAAGACATCAGGACCTGGAGAACCTGCAGCTTTTTATTATTATATTCAGATCAAACTGAAGTTATTGTGCTGGGACCCAAGCAACTTAGAAACAATTTATCTGATAATATAACTACTCTGGATGGCACAACCTTAGCCTCCAGCACCAGGGTGAGGAGCCTGGGAGTTATCTTTGATCAGGATATGTCCTTTGACTTCTGTATAAAACAGATTTCTTGGGCTGCCCTTTTTCATCTGCGTTACATTTCTAAAATCCTGTCGCAAAAAGATACAGAAAGGTTAGTCTATGTATTTTCACTTCCTGGCCGAATTACTGCAATGCCCTACTAGCAGGTGGTCCCAATAAGTCTGTGTAACCCCTCCAGTTGATCCAAAAAGCTGCTGCACGTGTGCTGACCAGAATCAGGTTAAGAATAGAACATATCTTTCCTGTATTAGCTTCCCTGAATTGGCTCCCGGTAAAATCTAGAATCGAATTCAAAATCCTTATGCTCACGTACAAAGCCCTTAATGGTCAGGCACCAGAGTATATAAAAGAGCTCTTATTTTCATATTGTCCAACCAGAACACTACGCTCCAAGTTTGCAGGGTTACTTGTGACTACAAGCGTCTACAGAAGGAGAAAGGGAGCCAGAGCTTTCAGCTATCAGGCTCCTCTCCAGTGGAACCCTTTACCAATCTCGGTTCGGGGGCAGAAATCCTCTCTACATTTAAGAGTACGCTTATGATCATTGTTCCTTTATGATAAAGCTTATAATTAAGTCTGGCATAAGCTAGCTCTTAGCTATTTTACTTTAGGTTTAGACTGCTCGGGGATTTCCCATGATGCTCTGAGCTTTTCTCTCTTCCTCTCTCACTGTACGTCTTTATATATCCTTCCAAAGGTCATATGGTTGGTGGCCTGCTCTGCTGCTGTGGACCTGCTCGATGTCCAGTGATTACAACATGATCATGATGATTATTACAATTACTATTATTATTATTATTATTGGATAGTATTTTCCATAAACTATTGCTAAATTTTATATTAGTAGTATAGTTATTATCAACCTCGAAATCCAAGATCCAACCAGCCAAACTGGTGTCAACACCAAAGTGGTTAACAAGCTTATCTACCAACAGGTGGTTCAGAATGGTGTTGAAGGCTGAGGAGAAGTCAACAAACAACTAATCGGAATGAGTTTTGTAGGCCTCCAGGTGTTTCAGCAAAAGATCAAGAATGGTGGCAGTAGCATCCTGAACCCGCCGCCCCTATCTGCAAACTGAAGCAGATAAAGGAGGTGTTGGATTATGTGAAGAAGTTACAGTTTTATCAGTTTCTCAAATTACATCATAATTATTGCGGTCAGAGCAACTGACCTGTATTCATTAGGGTCATTCGGATGGTTGTTTTTAGCCACAGGAACCAGAATCAGAATCAGAATCCGCTTTATTGGCCATGTATATACATACTACAGATTTGACTCCGGTTAGCTGAGCTCTCAAAATACGAACATCATATAAAATAAGTATAAAATATATGGACAAGGTGATAAACAATTATACAAGCTATAAACAAATGGACATGTTCTTGAATACAGGCTATATACATTTAAATACATAGGTATAAATTTGTATATACAAATATATATGACACTGCAAAGATATCAGAGTAATGTCAGTTGGAGGGGTTATTGAAAAATTATCCAGGTTATTGCACAACACTGACACTGGTTTGATTGTTTGTCAGGTTGATGGCCCGTGGGGAAAAAATGTTCTTGTGTCTGGTAGTTTTGGCGAACAGTGCTACCAGAGGGGAGAAGTTGAAGATGCTCTTATTAGCTTTTGAGTGAATGTAACAAGACCTGTAGTTCTGGAGATGTTCTGACCCAGTTCTCTAACCATCACTTTCTGGTCCTTGTCTCTCAGTCTTTCAGAATCTCTAGCTGGACCTTTTTACCTGTTTCCAACATTAACCTCAAGATAAAATGTTCACGTGTTGCCTAATATATCCAATCCGCTGACAGATTACCATGGTAACTAGGTGCTAACCATGTTTTTTTGATATTTATGAATGTTAGCTTTTATAGCCAGGCCTTTTGGTGATTGGGGCATTTGCCAACTCTGAAGAACCTGAATCAAGATTTTAGAGAATATATCCTGGTAAAGTGTTTCCTCTAGGTTGAGGCTAATGTACTGACTATCATTGAAAACGCAAAACCCTTGGAATCAGCTATGGCTAGAGTGGAGTCATGAAAAGGTACAAACATTAATTTCATGATGAAAGTTTTCAAATTGTTTGTCAGGTCTTAAAAAATGATTTCCTCTACAGACTGGACAGTGTGTCCTGTCCCTGTAACTGAAAACAAAAAGTCAATGAAGTATTAAAAACCCTTCACTCTAAGCTATGGAACAGCTGACATTACATTACAAGAAATTATGTTTGATCATTTGCCATGAGAGACATACATCGAAGAGGAATATTTCAACATCAATTGTCATGTAATGTAATGTAATTTTAATAACGGGGATTGCTTGTATAACACAGGGAATCGGGGACTTTTCAGGGATATACTCTTGCTGTGTGCAACGATTTAGATAATATATTTTAGAATTAGAGCTTACCTGGGTCCAACATCAACCAGAGTCTCCCCAATAATGAAGACACTCTTCCTGGAAAGGTAATATATACTCCTAAATCAGACAATCTTATTGGTTAATTCAAACTCAATCATAGTTTTTGGAATCATTTTAATGCCAAAGATCACTTACCTGGAATGGCAATTCATCATTTCATGATTGATAGATTATGGACTTAATTGGCATCCTCCTTTTGGAATGAGGTTAGTATCAAACAAAGGTGAAAACAATAATATGTGAGTAAGGTCTGATTATCATATTAGGGTATACTATATTTATTTTAATAGTTTATATTTTACTCACTAGGAAAATATTAAATGGAAAAGGACTTCACTTATAAAGCGCATCTCTAGTCTAGTTTCTAATTTTGTGCTATGATGTCTTTTGGCAATGATTTGGGAACAAAGTTTTAAATCTTGGAAAATTCCTCTAAGTTCGGCATACCTTAAAAAATAAATTTCAAACAAGTCACAGCAATAGGGACTATTTTCCTCCTTGCATTTTGATTTCTAAAATGGTTTACACACAATCACAATTTAAGTTTTGGGTAATTTTCACTCCATTTCAGAATTTATGAGTGTGTATTGCATAGTTCACATGACCTTAGAGTAGTGAGAAGCTGACAAGTTTCTCTTGAAATTTTCCAAACAACTTTAGATAAATTCCACATTTCGACAGAATTTTTTTCCTCAAGACATGGGAAAATGTGTGCTGCTTTGTAAAATGTTAGAATGTAACCATAGAACATTATTGTTTGGGCTGCAGAGGAACTAGAGTTGCCAGGTGGGTTCACGAATCTCCTGGTTGATTGCCATTGTGTGCTTGATTGATAATCTTCATCAAATCTCAGAATATCCAGACTTTTTAACTCGCTCCTAACTTAGTTCTTCTTAACTTTATCTTGCCAAACTATATATCAATTTCTAAAGCATCTTTGCATTGCTTTCAAGATTATATACCTGTAGCTACTGATTACTCAGATTACACTGTGTTTTTGGTCAGTTGGTTTAGAAGTATATCATGTGTGGCTTTTTATAGTTTTTAAGATAATAGTGGGAAGAGTAAGACATTATCAAGGCTGCTTATTTTATTATTTGGATTTTTTCGTTACTGATTTACAATTGAATATATTAACCCACATCATATGTAGAGAAATTATTCTTTTTCCACCAAATTATGTTTTGCTGTACTCACATTGCACAACAAATAACTTAATTAAAAATAATTTGAAATCATCATAACCAATATGAGTAGATATTATGAATTTAATTCTACATAAAATTAATTCTTAGTGTGTTTTCTTATGTACAAGCCATCAAATAATTTTCAGTGACAATTGTGCAAATTTTAGTAAAAGGTGTTTTAAATTTTACATGAATTATTGATGGTTCATAATTATATTTCTACACCTTGGTGAGTGTCTAAGGCAACATTAAATTTATTGTTACTACAAATAACTGCTGTAAAACAATACTGCTTTCCAGTAATAAGACTAGACCTCAGAAAGATTAAGATGTAACTTCAATTTCTGCTTCTTCCAATAATTAACTATTTTTATTTATTTATAATAATACTATTTTTAACAAATATTATTATCATATATATATATCATCAGCATCAATAAAGAAGTAATGATTAATGATATTTTAATTGTTATTATTGTACTTTCCTGTCAACATTTCTATGATTCTGTCCATAATATGTTAATTTTCCAAAACAATGATTGATATTTGACTACGACTCTACTATACCTATAATTCCAAATTCTATGGCCTCCTCAGCTGTAAGTAACTGCAACCTGTTGCCAACAGACTCCAGGGATGCCGGATGTCAAATTACAATCTCTTGTACTTCCGGTCATGAGGGGAGACCCTCTCTCTCTCCCATTCTCCCTCTCTCTCTTCCCATCTCTCTCTCTCTCTCTCTCTCTCTCACTCTCACGCTGTAACACATTCGGTCATAAAGTCAGATGTTCATTCAAATGCTGGCTTATTTTTCAAACATTGTCCGTCAAATGTTTCACCCCACCCCATCATAAAGATGTTGATTACGGACGGTTGCGTCTGGAAGGACGCCGAGGTCGATGGAGGTCTGGGGCGGCCACGGCTGGAGCCGTGACTCTCTGGTCTGAGGTAGGCCTAATAGCTGGATAGGCCGCTAAGTTACTATAACGAGTTAAATGTTGGGATTCTTTAAATCAAAAAGAGAACATTAGTCTAAAGATAAGAAAAAGCGTTGTTCCTCCCAGCTCAGGCAAGATTTGGTGCAATCGCAACGGTGACATATACAGATGTGAGATGTGTGTGTGTGTGAGTGTGTATGTGTGTGTGTGTGTGTCTGTGGATATGTGGTGAATGTGGGAGAAAGATGTGTGTGTGTGCCTGAGTTGATTCGAAAGAATGAACAGTTGGTGTGTGTGTATGTCTGTGCGCTTGTGTATGTGTTTGTAAGGATATGAGGCATGTGTGTGTTTTTGTTTCTTCCTGCAATGAACAAAAAACACACAAACGTCATCTCATTCAACTATTAAAATGAAACAACAAAAAAAACTTACATAGCCTTACCCGTATCCCAACCGTCTCTCCTATTATATCTGCCACAGGTGGCCGAGGGAGTACATACCGATGGCTCAGACTGTCAAGATAACCCATACTTGAGGTCATGCTGTATCTGCTCAAAATGACCAAATATGGAAGACATTTCCGGTCATGTTGGGAAACTTTCAAAATGGAGCATGGCCGGAATCACGTGACTGCAATGATGTCATCGCAACACATGATGTGGCAGGTGCTGATTTGGATGAGGGGTATGGGCTTTATCTCACCCATCAGAGAGGGTCCCCTCAAACTTCCTCATTTAGGCTTGGATCTCGTAATCACAAGATATGGCCCTCGAAATTACACGATACGGATCCCGTAATTACGGGAAAAGGATCTCGTAATTACGATATACAGATCTCGTTACTACGAGAAAAGGAGGATGTGTGTGTTTGTTTGCACTTGCCCTGTAATGTTTGTAGCTGTAGCTGTCCTTTCAACGGATGCATGACACAGTCGTGTTTGGCCACTTTTTGATGTTTTAATAATAATTCCCACTAGTGCCAACTTGATCCAATTATTATGTTGGGAAACCTGCATTTGCAGCTTGTTAAGTATAAACCTGAACAGGCTCATCCCAATTGCCAAGCGTATCTTATAATATATAATAATAATAATAATAATAATAATAATACATTTAATTTATAATGCACTTTACATTTGGATCAAATCTCAAAGTGCTAAACTTCTCCGTCGCCACTGTGTGTTTAATTTTATCTGACATCATACAGCGCATGCGCCATAATGCACAGCTGGCCGAAAAAAGGATAAAACACATACATGTACCAGCATCCTGGATTGAAAACTGATAAATATATAGTATTGTGAGACATTTATAAATATCGAGATGCTCGTATATTCATACATTTTGTCCCAAAATCGGACAGCTGTGCATGAAACGTCACGCCAGAAAATATTTAAACACAGTGGCGGAAGCAATGACAGTCATTCTTCTTGAGCGACGGAGAAGCTTATCATGTTTGGTCCCCCTATGTCCAGAAAAAGTCAAACTGACTGATCAAACAAAGTACGGTGGCAATTTTGAAGTTAAGCATTCAAAGGGGCAGGCTATGAAGATATTCAGAGCATTTGAATATGGTTGCAAGAGAACCAGACAGGACACACCTCCTCCCTAGCAACTCTACTGTTGAGGTTAAGAATTCAAGCTCATAGTGTAGTTTGAAGGGATCCACTTTCTTCCGCTTCTCTATTGTCGGGCTGCGGCGGTAGCAGGGATCCCAAGTTGTTAATAACAATAATAGTAATATAACATTAAGCAATAAAGCTTATCGGGAAATACCGTACAATTATAATAATAATATCAATGATTGTAATTATCATCATGATCATCTTGTCATCATCATCGAGCAGGTCCACAGCAGCAGATGCAGTCACCAACCATGTAACCTTTCAGTGTGACAAAGCGCAAATACTCCAGGGAAAAAGTCAAGTTAGTAACATGCAATAATCAAGTGACATGCATTAATACAGTAACATGCAATAATCCAGTAACATGCATTAATGTGTGAGGGATGTATAAGGAGGGACAGTGAGAGAGGAAGAAAGAAAAGCTCAGTACATCATGGGAGATCCCCAAGCAGTCTAAACCTATAGCAGCAGAGCTAAGAGCTAGCTTATGCCACCCTTTATTATAAACTTTATCATAAAGGAAGGACTTAAGCCTACTTTTAAATGTAGGCTTAAAATGCGGGCTGACTTTGCCGAGTTTGACCATCTGGGCAAACAGATGAACTAGTATCCACTCTTGTTAAGGCAGACTTTCCCAGTCAGGAAGCTCAAAAACAAAGATCCGTCAATTTGATTATCAAATCCTTAAACTATGTTAAAGGAAGGAAGCTGATAAAACAGACAAAAGCCTGAAGAATAATTAAAACTAAACGGTTTATTAATACTTTCATTTGTCTTGAAACCTAGTTGTCGTAACTGTGCTTCTCAGAGACATCAGAACACCAACACATATGCAGTCGAAAAAGTCAGGACACGTCTACACTCTACACCACAAGACTACATTAATCTAACGTTATTTCAAGGAATGCGGAATATAAAGAAAATTACTCTTAATATTAATTAATATTTCATTCTTACTCAAGAGGTCCAAGCTTTTTTCCCCGATGGAACTGCAATTTTCATGACTTTCAGTCAATTGGATGTCTTGATTGACCACATTGGCAAACTATTGAAATACTGCTCGCCCAGTGCTTCCAATGAGTTGGTTGCTGTTTCATTTGCTTCTGTCAGCAATTCCAGTTCTAGGAATTCAGCTCATTATAAGATAACACAAAGTCCTACAGCTTTTCAATTTGTGCATCTTGGTGGTGGCACATTGGGAGGAATAAATTATCTACGACATTTCTGCCAATCCAAAGACCAAAGAACAAATTGTGGAAATGATACTTGGATTATATCTTGTTATTTTGGAATGGAACGGGAGATGAACTTATATTATATTTCAGACATATATAAATTCCAGCAGCTCCTTCCTTAAATTAACCACATTCTGGACTTTCTGGACCATCTCCAAGCATGAAAACGAAAGTATCAATTCCCCCATCTACAGGAATCCCATGGAATGCAACACTCTCCTCCACTACAAGAGTAAGCATCCAAGACACTGTAGCGGGTTATCTACGTTTTACCTCGAAAATAATTGAATAGGGGCACCACCCAAAGTTATTTTGGGAAATTATGAAACCTAGAATTAATCAATTCTTAATTTCATTATACTTAAAATTCTAACATCTCAAAGTCATGAACTATTTTACAAAGTACTCTCATTTCTCTTCAAGAAGGAAAGACAAGACACCTGTTATGCTTAAATATGAATATGTTTATTCAACTACAATTAAACAAAACAGGACTAATATTGATAACTGATAATGAAATGGATAAACTGCTTAATGCATAGATAGGTGTGTGCTTGTGTGTGTGGACTGATGGTTCAAAAGCTGAGAGTTTGAGAAATAGGTAATGGTGATAGAGAGGAATTATTGACAGTTTTGAATAATCTTGAACTTAATCATTGCTAAAGGCACGATAAAATTGAATGCGACTTAGATTTTATGCATCAACCCCAGATCATGAATGAGCGTGATAGAACGATCTTAGGCAGATCTTAGGCAACTGCTGAAGGTCATGGAATACTCCTCATTACAGGACCCTGTCGTCGCTGCCGTATCGAGACCGGTGGTTGCCGTGCACACACGTCCGGCTGGAAAAGCATGGATCAGGGACCGATCGTCCTTGTTGCAGGATGCTAAAATGGGAGGAGGAACTTTACTTCAGCGTGCAAACTGATTTCCAGGGAGTGTCGCAGGCCTCACAAAACTCCTTAAGGAAATCGGCCTTTGCGGTGCTGACAGTCTTACAACGTAGAGGGATTGAAAAAAATGTACTACTAAAAGCAGGTTCAAACAAAAGAAAAAAAGGTTTGCGTGCCGCTATTGAGCTCAAGGTTGTGATGCTCAATAAACAATCAGTTTTGAATACGGAGTAAAACTGAACAAAAAGCGATGAAAAGCGAAAAGCGATTGACTTTAAAAACAAAAGGCAAAATTGGAGTTGAAGAATGGAGAATGAAATAAAGAAGTGACAATATAGGTAGGAAAATAAGGCAAGAAACAAAGAGATAAAAGAGAAGAAGGCAAGGGGCGAAGACAGAAAAAAAACGAAGAGAGAGACGCAAGGCGCCATTTCCTTTTTATACCCGTCCGGGTGTCCCAGTGACTTATTTGCATAAAAGGATAAGCAGAGAGTCCGGTTTCTCTTTGTTGTAATAGGGGCAAATAGGGTGGACTGGGGTAGAGATAAAAATACAGGCGTGATAGTAAAACGTTAGAATAGTAAAATCACTTTCTCTCACTATGGCCAAAGAGTGATCAAACACATGAGGGACATATATATATATATATATATATATATATATATATATATATATATATAAATACCATGTATTCTATATAATGTGTTCATGCAAAACAGTAATCAAGTTATAAACAAGTCTAGCTTAACTACAATGACATCTGCGCTAAAAAGGCATATCTATCAGATTTGTAGCAGACAGGATCAGTGCATGTGAAACAATCAAAGATTAGCAAATAATGTTATTACGAGCACTATTCATCCATCTTATTAAACTGGATAAGGTAATACACACATGTTCACATATTTGACAGTAGTAAAAAGAAAAGAAGAAGAAGAAAGAAAAAAAGAATCCTTTATTAGTCACATAGAGTCATACACAGTACAACATAGTGAAATTATTTCTCTGCATTTGACACATCCCTGAGGGAGCAGTGGGCAGCCCCTCGTGGGCCTGGGGAGCTAAGGTTTCAGGGTCTTGCTCAAGGACCCTACGACAAGTAAACCCTGGTGGGATTCGGCTACCTTCCGATCTTCTGATTGGGAGACGGCTGCTCTAGCCACTGAGCCACAGCCGCCCCAACCTATTTTCATAGTGATGTTTCTATTAATGACCGCTAGGTGGCAATGTATTACTGCAGAACAGTCCAAGACGGACAAGCTGACAAAACTCAGGTTGCTTAATTGAACAAATTACGATATCATTTTATAACATTTTATATCATTGTAAATAAAATTTTGCTGATTTTCTAACTGTGTAAATTGGGAAATTAAATAAGAAAAACTTAACATAGAAACAGTCTTTTTGTTGATGAGGTTCCAATCAACAGAGTTCTTCTTGAGTTTTAAACTTTAACATTCCAATGAGCTCTGGCAGGTCATAAAACAGCAGGAGTTGGGGTGAGGTGTCGGTCATCAATGTTTTATTACACTTCAGATTCTAACACCGGAGTCCTCTTGTCACAAAGCAAGTCTCCCTTATCGATTGATTGCTATACGAGAAAAGAATCACCTTTTACGTTTGACCCGGGAGAGCAAATGGTGAGATAAGCCTGTCCTTCTCTTACTGTAAAAAAAACAGATACAATACCCAAAATGAAAGTTGTACATACCCAAAATGAAAGTTTTTACGTCTGAGGAGGAATTTTACGCAATTGGACAAACTCAACCATAAAGCAGAAGGGATGAAATCCAGATTTAGTGCAAGTAACTACTCCCTGACTATGTTTAACAGAGTCAAAATTACATATGATTGCGAAAATAGACTATTCTCAGCAAGAGGACTCCAAAATGGAAAAGTATGTAATTCCAGCTAAAAAAAAAACATTAAACATATTGAAACCTTGATTCCCTTCTATGCCATCCAAATTTGACTACAGCTAGGGCTAGAATCATGTTTCTAAATGCTTTTTGAGCAAAGTTACACGATTGCAAAAATATAGGCTTATCTCAGTGCAAGATTTCCAAAATGACAAATTATGTGTTACTTGCTAAATAACACAAGGAACCTTGTCAAATCATGGTTGTCCTTCAAGGACAGACAAATATGACTATAACTAGGCTTGTAACTTGTTTCTTAGTGCTTTTGGAGCAAATTTACACATGATTGCAAAAATATGCTTTCCTTAGCAAGAGAACTCATAAATGAAAAAGTCTGTGATTTAGGCTAAATAACAAATGAAACCTAGGGAAAATCTTGTTTGCCTTCAATGAAAGCCAAATCTCACTGTAACTAGGCTTGAAACTTCTTTCTACGGGCTTTAAAAGTAAATTCACAGGATTGCAAAAAAAAAAAGCTGACGGCCACTCTACCCACGGAAATACAGCCGCTCCAAGTATGTAATTCCAGCTAAATACCACATGAAACTTTTGAAAACTTTGTTTCCTTTCAATGACACCCACATCTGACTACAACTAGGCTTGAAATATGTTTCTAAATGCTTTCGGAGCAAATTGATATGGTTGCAAAAAATAGGCTAATCTCAGCGAGAGAACTCCAAAATGACAAAGAATGGTTGACATTAATTGTAAAATAGGTTTATGGACAAGGGATATGGTTTCAGTTAAATAACAAATGAAACTTAGTGAATTATGGTTTCACTTCAATGACAGCCAAATCTGACTATAACTTAGCTTAAAATATGTTTCAAAGTGCTTTTGGAACAAAGTTACACATAATTGCAATATGTCTGAAATACAAGAAATTATTATTTTTACTATAACTAATGGGACTATTATTCTTCTGTGGCAGTGAATATGGCAATCAAATTGAGGGACCAGGAGGCTATTCTGCCCATTGGAAATTCCAGAGACAATGGAACAATTTATGGATGAAGTTAGGATAGTTTTGGGAAAAAATTGGAGTATACGTTAGCGGTACCAAGACATATACTTTGGAGATCCTTCATGTGAACTTAACATCCCTGCCAAACTTGAACATTTTGGAACTGTGAAGGTCATACCAATAATTGATGATTAAACACAAATATTTATCTCACTGTTTGAGATGATTTAGTGTTTTCTCAATCAGACGATTCAGAGCTCCTGTCCACAACCCCCAGCTCTGTCTCAGCAAGAACTCAACTCTGACCAAAGGTTTTTCCAATGACACCAAACTGCAATTAGAAAAGGGAAATGCAGTACATTGGTCAGATATGACCAGGCTGACACTGAATTAAAAACAAAGTCAGACATGCTGGAGAAGGTAGCAGAGGAAATACCCAAATACAAATCCTACCCAACAGATGCTGACTTCAGTGATGTTATCGAAGCACTATCAGGAAGCATTTTCCAGGTTCATTCAATGGTTTCCACGGGTGGAAGCAGAAGCTCAAAACCAAGATGGGCAACTACAGAACTCGGCCGAAGGGCATTGGATGTTCTGAGTTGTTTGCAAACACACTTAACTATAAATCTTCAGTAGATGCTCTGCCAGCCAAAAAGGTTGGAAATTTAGAGACTCACTTTTAAGTGATATGAAGAAGCAAAACAACCATACGGAGGAGGAGTTGTCAGCGCAAAATCCAGAAATATGCTCAACGTTCTTTATCAGATATATACTTACTCAATTCATTAATATTTGTGTGTTGGTTTTTACTATAGATCATATTAATTTGCCAAAGTGTAACAATTAATTCGACAAAGTTTAACATTGTTAGGGTCTTAAAAATACTTTTTGGGAGTTTGACAGGCATTTCCAGAATCCCGAAATGCCCATTACAAAGCAATATGTGTGTGTTTGCTCTCTTCACATAGAGCCTCGATGAACTTCAAAAGGGTATTCGGCAGATTCTACATATCCCAGCATGAACAGCGATAGCTGGTTCGTCAGTCACGTTTGCCAGTGCCAGCTCTCTTCTCTCTTCTGTTGTCAGATATCAGCGATATCATTATCACTCTAATAAACTTTAGGCTTATCCTTAGAAGTGATGGTACGGAGACCGGGCGGGGATATGGAGGGGAACAATTTTACTAAACAATTTTATTAAGTATCTATTAGTATCTTTATCTATAAGTAATTAGACAGTAATTTTTAATTAACTGGTGAGTGCATTCACATCCCCCAGATGTCAACATGTGATAGTGCTGCATTAAAAACGAGAATATTTTAAGTTGCTTACATTAAATGTGAAATTTACCTTGAGGCTGTTCATCTGAGGAGCAGATACGAGGAGCAACAGTTTACTTTTACTTTTTTATTGTGATAGAAGAAAGAAACAGCTAAATAAGCCCAGCCATTTATCATGGGTTTTTTAAAGTTTCTTTGTTGATATTGTTAATTACAGTGGCTGAGTTGGAAATGTTAAGATTTTCTTTGGGAGTGACGAGGATGGACAGGATTAGAAACGAGCACTTCAGCGGGATAGTCGTCTTAGAGACAAAGCAAGAGAGGCTAGACTGAGTTGGTATGGACATACGAAAAAGAGGGATAGTGAATATATTGGTAGAAGAATGATTAACATGGAGCTGCCAGGCAGGAGAAAAAGGGGAAAACCAATGAGGAGATTTCTGTGTGTTTATGAGGTGAGAGAGGACATGCAGTTGGTTGGTGTTACAGATGTAGATGCAGAGGACAGTTGTAAACGGATGATCCGCTGTGACGACAGCTAAAGGGAACTGGAAGAAGAAGAACAAGTTAATAAAAAAATAAATAATTTAGATGTAACTTGAAAAATATAGTTTTCTGACGCCTGTGAATAAAAACTTTTCATTGGACATTATTCTGTGAATCTCTGCTGGTAGAGATGGAGACATTAAAATGAATTATGCTGATCTATTTTGAATTTTGTCAGTAATTTGACTATTTTCTATTCCCTTGGTTTGTTCAGAATTCTATGAAATGAGTAAATATAATAATGATAATATTTTATATAATGATATAAAATAAGAGTAAATTGTCATAATATGTCATTAAACATGGGCAATTTAAGTTCTGTTAAGCCATTGAACTATGCTCAGTTTTTAATTTTGGCCCCTTATCTGATTATGTTTGACAGCCCCGCATAAGAATAATTCTTTCATACAGATTTGGCTATGTTTATATCTGTTCTTTTTTAGTTAATTAAGACCTTAATTTATTTAGCTTTTTTGGGAGCTTTTATTAGCTCCAATTGGGATAATAAACAACTTGTAACATAATTTAATAAATTTTATAAGTAATCTAAAATTTAATCTATAAGTTTAATCTAAATATACTTTAATATAATTAAAATCATTAGGTTATTCCAATGTTATAAATACAGTTTTTAACAAAGAAAATAAATTTGCTATGACCTGTTTATCAATTAATTTTTTTACTTTACTGGAACAAATAACTGTAAAAAATGTAAATGCAGTATAATACTATAAATGTTGAGAACAAAATATTAACACTAGGCTACTGTTATATTTCACAGTATGATACAATATTTTTTTTCGGTGTTAGCCGCGTGTTGCTAGACATACATGCTAATGTTCTCAGTTAGCTAGCATTCTCACTGGAGTGGATTTTGTCTTGCTCTTAAAACATGCAACGAGTCGATTTATTTGGGATTACATATTTAGCCAATATAATTGACAATCTTAAGTTTGATTTATTGGGTATTGTATTGTCTGTGTCATGCAGTCTTCCGTTCAGTCTGTCTGTCTCCTTGTCCATCTGTTAGTCAGTCTGTCTGTCTGTCAGTCTCTTTGTCTATCTAAATCTCATTAATTAATCGTTTATTCTGCTATTTCTTGAATGTAAATATTTTGCTACAGGAAGTCCTGGGCAGTATTGATTTGCAGCAGTATATCGTATGATACTGGATGTAAAAAAATTTTTTTTAAAGGGTCTAGATTGGGCCCTGATGCTCATATTTTGTACCGATCTTGACATCAACTATAATCATTGTCTTCATCAGATGCTGGTGATAAAGTCGAAACAGGTTGTGGATGATTAGCAATGTAAGCCACGTTGTGTGTGAAGACATCAACCAAGCTTCATCACAGGGCTTGCTGTCATATTTACCACCTAGTTCAACTCCAAACCAATAAGAATCTGCAGTGAGACTGTAGTTTGTTCAAAGGTAATAATAATAATTATTATTATTTTTATTTCTAACAAAATTTTCATATGTTACAAATTGCAAAGTGCGAAAGTTAAGTGTTCAGGAATGTTGGGTTTTCATTCACTATGGCCTGTGTTTAAATCAATTTCTCAATTTTGTTCCTCCGCTCGTTCCTTGTCTGATATTGAAGCTGGCATGGGCTTAAGTCCAACACTGGATTCAGACCGATTGTCTAATCATTCTACATTTGACAACAAAGTTACCAAGCAAGCAGGGCAGATAACAACCTACCCCATGTAACCTGTATGCACCAGCTTTTACAGTCAGCCATCGCCGACAACCCAGTGTGCCTGTTCCCACAACCCTCCTGACAGATCAAAGCCCCCCGTACCCCACCTTACTACAAAGGCAAAATGCACCATGCAGCAACCACAAATTATCCTACCCAAACTGTAAGGCCTGAACCCCAGGTTTACAGGCCAAGTGTCATCACACCACAGCCAGTGAACATAATGCATAACCCCTCAGACCCCCCAATGTCCTCCTGTCCACTATCTTCAGGATCTGGCCCATGGTGAAATTGTTCACAGGCCTACATACGTCAATGGTGAAGTGGGTCCCAACTTAACTCCCCCCCTCTAAATATGACCGAGGCCGCTTTTGGAATTAACACCCCCTTAGGCCCATCTAAGATTCCATTAAAGACCCACTTTGGAGCCGTCCACTGACTGCTATGGTGGTTTCATGCGAACCCATCAGGTAAAGAATGTCTAAACATTCACTGGTAATGCTGATGGAAAGATTCTTGTAGAGGAATGTTGAGCAGACTAGAAAAGTGCTGTTTAATTATAGTCAAAATAGAGGAATGGAGGAAAAATGTATTGTTGCCGATTTTCAAGAACAAGGGCGCAACTAAAGATGAATAAAGCTGACCAGCCACACACTGTAGATCTGAAAAAGAGTAATAATAATAATAATAATACATTTAATTTATAATGCACTTTACATTTGGATCAAATCTCAAAGTGCTACAAAGCAAAAGCAGATAAAAGAAAGTAGAAGAAGAAGTAGTGGAAGCTAGGTTAAGAAATGAAGTGAAAATTTATGAGCAGCAGTATGGTTTCATGGCAAGAAAGAGTACAACAGATGCAATATTTGCTTAGAGAGTGCTGATATCTTGAAGGCCAGGAGGTTGTGCTATGTCTCTGTGCATTTAGAGAAGACAGAGTGCCAGGGGAGGAATTGTGGTATTGCAAGAGGAAGTCTGGAGTGACAGAGTAAGTATGTTAGAGTGTATGTTAGAGTGGTACAGGATATGTATGAGAGCAACATGACATCGGTGAGGTGTGCAGTAGGAGTAACAGATGGGTTCAAGATGGAGATGGGACTGCATCCAGGATCAGCTCTGAGCTCCTTCTTGTTTGCTATGGTGATGGAGAGACTGACAAATAGATCAGACATCAACTGGGATGTTCGCGGATGACATTGTGATCTGTAGTGTGACCGGCTGGAAGAAAGTCTGGACAGGTGGAGACATGCGCTGGAGAGAAGTAGAATGAAAGTCAGTTGCAACTAGACAGAATAAACGTGTATAAATTAAACAGCATCGGCAGGTGGAACGGTGAGAATGCAAAGAGTAGACGTAAAAAAAGGAGAAGTTTAAGTACTTGGGGTCAACTATTCAGAGCAATGGGGAGTGTGGAAAAGAGGTGAGGAAGTGCAGGCAGGTTGGAGTGGATGGAGAAGTGTCAGACAAACACATCCAAGGTTTTCAAAGATTAGTTATTTTTGGAATTCTGTAACTATTATAGAATCCCATACCCTATTTAAAGGGTACCCCATGAAGCGAGAGTGGGGCACAATCGCTGGTGTATTTGCGGGAATTGTGTTGCTGTGGCATCTGTGAAGTAGAGTGTTTGTTGTAAAGAGCTCCACTTTTTGTCAGCAACTGTTCTGGTTAGCACATAGATCATACTATCATTGTATGATATCCTCCATGGTCATAGTTGTGTCAGAGGGTCCCCTTTCAGACTAGATATCCATGAACTGGTTCACATTCTAGCAGGAGACATCCTGTCTTTGCCACTTCGTACAACGGTTGTCATTTTTGCTTCTCGTAGTGTTTAGTCCCCTAGTGTGTAAATATTGTAGGCACAGCATCTCATTTTAGCCTTCATTTATAACCACCTTGATCCGTAAACTCTTTTAGCAAATGTGGTCGACTAAATGTTTCAATTGCATCAGAAGAGGAGTGACGAGTCTCGTATTGCCCTTCCACTTGAATGTACAACCAATAGCTTCTCAATGTTTCTCATGCCAATGCTATGGAAAACAACAACTAACAAAAGCGGCTCAGCTCGACAATAACCATTCTGCGTCATTAAACTATAATGCAATGCGCTCATAAAGTAATGGAGACATGCGTAAGTAAAATATGTCTGAAACTTTGTGGATTTATAAAGTGATGGCAGTATTTTATGTGTTCTCAACGTGTATCATTATGAAAAAAAAATGTATAGTATAATGATGCCTTAATGTCTTAATAGTAGGGGTTCCCTCTTAGAGTTCTCACAGATTGACAGGTCTTTATGACTTTGTCAACAAAACTGGTGTAAAAAGGCTGGTCCCCAGTTGGGGACAATGCAGACTCACGATGTACGCACGGTACTGTATAAGCAACAGAGTGAAACCAAGTGAGTCATAGCTAATGCTAGCTTTAGGGTTATAGTCGCATGAATCTTGAATTGCTTGCCTTAAAATGGGCAGTAGCAGATATAGCAGAAAAGTAATTGCTAGGGTCCAAGTTTGTTGTCTTAACCGACAACATTAAGCCATGTTAGTCTCCATAGGGCAGATATAGGTTTTACAGTTGTCAGTTTTCAGTTTTGAGGTGACGTATTGCCCTGGTTGTAGTAAAACAGCTGCAGATGCTCTGTTAAGGCTAGAGTTTGGAGGCGAATTGGATCGAGATTCAGACTTTGATGGTTTCATTGCAGTTTGTAATTTGATGAAGCAGGAACAAATCTAACTTTAGAACTTATTAGCCACGGCCTTGAGAGCTGAAGAGTAAGGCAGATCTGTATTCTTTTATCTGATGAAATAAACGGGCAAGGCATCACTGGGAGGGTGTCTCCCAGGTTATACCAAAGATATACATATGGCATACATTAAATAGTTTTCAATTTACTGCTATAGAATGTTTTCAAACTTACTCATCACAGGCAGTGAAAAAGAAAAGTCGCTTTGCTAGTAGTACCATGTGATGTCCATTGAAAATAGTGTGATTCAAGTTTTTCAAGTTGCAAGCTCCCCCTTTCATAAGAAATATTCAACCTATCTTTCCCAAAATCAAGCCGGTTCTTCCTCCTACAAATATATAAATGTATAAAGATTGAAAATGATCCAAAAAATAGGTTTTGAGGTAAGTCTGGAAAACTGCGTTTTCGTTAAGTAAAAGCTCGACCTTGTAAGTATAATATGAACATAGAAGAAGAAGCAAAAGCATACAAGTAGTACAATGTAGCAGAATTGGTTCATTGCATTTAACCCGTCACTGGAAATATTTTGTGGTGAGCTGTGACCAGCTATCTGCCCTGCCTCTATGCCTAATCATTCTTTGAAATAGATTTTTCTTGTTTATTTTTTACCATGCCTCTGTGTGTTTGAGTCCTGCAGATTTGGGTGAAAAACTGAATTTAAAACTGAATTTACAAAACACAAATGTTTGACAAATAGTCCAAGTATAAATTATGTTTTAATTTCCCCATTAATGTTGAAAGACAGTACACTGGGCCGGTTTGAGTTTCACTTCCAATTTTATCACCTGATTCATCTCATTCAGTTCCAGTGTTTTTGTTTTAAAGCTTCCTCTTTTTAGTGTTTTAGTTTTAAAGCACTTTTTAGTCATAGTACTCATATCCATACTATACTGATGTCTATTAACTCTCAGAGTCACATTATAAGTGGTGGAGATTTGCATTTTTCCGTTATAACAAAAAAAAAATACATGTTGATACCTTTGCTTCAGATCGGACTCCCATGCTAATCTATTACTAATCTAGAAATTGATAATATTATAATTTCCCCCCTTGAGTTTAGATACCGTTCAAAAACCATCCAAAGCAACCGGTTAAAATGCATGACCAAATAAGGAATCACCATCATGCAATACAAGTAGATGTGGAACTTCCTTCTTACCTCATGACACAAAACAAGAAAAACAATTCTGTTCATTTGACTGTAACATTTAAAAGGTGTTCGAAGAACAGTGAGGAACAATGTGGATCATTCTTTGTTTCATCACACTTTTTTGGTTAACCAAGATCCAAGCTTGGGGTAAGTTATTCACAAATACATGATGAGTTGGGATGCTGTTTGTGTGCTTATGAATTGGAAGTCAATTTAAGCGTTGATATGAAGTACAAAGAGAAAATTAAAGTTACTTGTAGTACTATAGCAGCTGAAAAATCTGGATCAATAATTTGGGCAAAAGTAGGAGAGGGAGTAAAGAGTAAGGGTTCAAATAGCAACAAATCATGTTTGTTTCTTTATCTTTCTTTGGAGTTCCACAATATGCTAGTTCTGTTACGCACTCCGGTGGGGTTTTGCTCCGACCCAAATGTAGACGCATACGACGTAGAGCACGTGCAAAGCTGGCTGTATTAATAACTGTTTGAAGCAGGTGGGAACAGCTGCAATCCTTATTGCTCATTTCATCATTTAAATCATTTTCAGAAACATGAAGTAGATTCCTAAAATATTTTCATTTAGCAGAAACATGTTCCAAGCTTCCAAAAACCTGGTTTCCTCTATTTTTGTGTGTCTCATACTAACTTTTGTATCTTCATGCACAAAAGATATGAAATGAAGGCAACCTGAGTAGACACAAAATACATATTTTACTGTATATTTATATTTAACTGTATTTATTGAACCAAAAATGTTGAACCAAATTATCAGCCCTCTTACAAACTAAATAAAAAAAGAATGACTATAGTTGATTCATATTTTAAATCAGGAAGTTAAAATGATAAAGCGAGAGTAGCTTTGCAGAAGAGGATGAAGAATGGAAAGAAGGTTGATCCTGATGACATACGTTTGGAGGAATGGAGGTTTATAGGAGAGAGGACATTGGAGCTTTTAACTAGATCATACAAGGATGTAAAGGGTTTTTGCAAATAAACAGCTTTATTGCTGATGAGCCTCTCAGTAAACATCTGAGAAGAAGCTTGGTAAAGAAAAAGGTAAGAGCAGGGAACAGTTGAAATAAAAACTTGGAGAGGTGTCGGTATGAATTGGAGAGAAGAGGGATGAAAGTCAGTTACAGCAAGACAGAATACATATGTTCAAATAAAAGGGAGGCAGGCAGAATAGTGAGGATGCAAGGAGTGGTTGGAGAATAATTTCAGGAGTCATCTATGATATGATATATGATAGAAGAGTAGCAGCAAGATTGAAGGGAAAGGTTTACAAAAGGGTAATGAGAGCACCTCTGCTGTATGGTTTGGACACAGTGGCTTTGACCAAAAGATAGGGGGCAGAGCTGGAGGTGGCAGATTTGAAAATGTTCAGATGTTCTTTGGGAATTATGAGAATGGAGAATCATTAGAAGAGAGCGCATCAGTGACAGCCCATGTTAGACGTCTTACAGACAAAGTAAGAGAGGCCAGATTGAGGTCGTTTGGACATGTGAAATGGAGGGATAATGGATTCATGAGTAGAAGAAAAATGGAAATATAGCAGCCAGGCATGAGACAAAAGGGGAAGCCCAAAGAGGTGGATTTCTGGACGTGGTGAGTAACCATGTCCGGAAACAGGACGTGTCGTGCAGACGACAGGAAAAGACGGAAAGAGATGATCTGATGTGAAAACCAATAAAGGGAACAGCTGAAAGAAGAGGGTATAGAAGACTAAACTACATTAATAACTATTTAGCTTTTATCAGTGGTGGGACCTGAAAAGAGTAGTTTTTGCTCAAAACACTCAAATGTGACTACAGGGAAGCAGTTCTGTAAAGATGAGTGGGCTAACATTGGGAGATTACGTGGATGAGGCAATTCTCTTTAAAGCTGCTAATCTGTATGATGGGTAATCTTTGGCTTTATTAAAGATTATAATGTAGTTTTTGGGTTTAATTTGTTAATATTTGTTTAATATAAACATCAGTTTCAAAAACTTAGTTTGAGGTGCTTGTAATAATAAATGTATAACAAAAAAGTAATAAAAATTGTAATAAAAAGTAAAAAAAGTGTTAAAGTGACTATGAGTTAAGATTCCTAAAAGGCTTTCATGAAAATATAAAGACTCTATTAGTTTAGAAATGGGTCTAAAATTAGGATGAGGAAAGGATTTAAGGAAAGGGTGTACCCTTTCAACATGCTTGAGGAAGGAGGAAACACAGCCAGAGCACAAAGAGCTATCAATAATAGATCAAATAGAATGAAAAACACTACAAAAAACCTTTTTCAGAACCAATGGGACAAGAAGATGGCTTCAGGTTGGCCACTGAGTTCTGTAAAAAACACAATAAAAGAGACTGGTAGGTGTTGGGCAGAGCAGATGGGTTGCATTGAGGAGGAGGAGGGTCCCTAGGAGGTTATTTTCTTTTATTTTGGTTGTGTTACTTGTAACCCAGGTTAAATAATCGTGCATATATAATCTTTAACCAGGCTATAAAATAGGTTATACAGAAGTATGGTCAGAAATTATCATATTAAAAAATTGCATATAAATTAAACAGAATGAGAACAGTTTGAGATAATAAAAAAAAGGTATAAATGCACAATTAGAAGTAATGATCAGAGAGCCCAGTCCCTTATAAATAAAAAGATACTTATTCCTTTATTGGCAATAAATTAAAGCAGTTTAATAATTGTTTTTGTGTGAATTAAGAGACTAGACCAGCCAGCCAATCAGGTAGCAGTCCTGTCTGCTGACCTGGAGAGAGCTGAGGGTAACCTCAAAAAGAGGTTACCCTCTTTTTGAGCTTCAGCAAGGAATAGAGCAGACGGTATGACGAGCGCTAGAATTAACCTTAGAATAAAAGCTTTAAAAGTGATTTAAGTTCGCTGAAGAAACTCTCATAACTACTTAGATGTTCACTTACCTGTGTAAGTAAGACCAGAAGGATCTGTCGCCACTGATTTGAGAGGAGAAAAACCACATTGGTAAGGTTTTTTGGATTTACTTTGAGTTTGACCTTGCATACTAGAACTCGAACTGGATGATTATCCGACACTTGATGGCGAGACACAACCCAGTGGAGTGGAACTAAACCTTAAGTGCATGCAGAAGATTAAGACCCTATTCCAAGGATTTCGTCTATACTCACGTACAACCGACGCACTCTATAAGCGCAGTAGGACGAACAGTTGCCATTTCCAAAGTGGTACCAATTGCACTAGCAGTTCATTCGGGATAAGTGTTGGACGAAAAGTGTTGGAGTCCACTTCAGTGACTTGAGGAAATTGGGGTCTTGTGAGTCTATGGACCAATTTGTGAATGTTGTGTTGTTTTATTTTCAATTACCCGGGTAATATTGAGGTGTTTAACCCATATTTTGTCATCTTTCATTAAATGGAAGTGTTCACTTTCCAAAGGAGTTATTGTGTTTGTGCTGATTCAGGTGTATTGTTTGGTAAATCGAGGCTCCGCAGTTTATGCTAGTAACTTCTGATAATTTGGTTCAATAGTTACATTTAAACTTCATACCACCTTTATAATTTTGCTCTTTAAGTAACAATGGTTACATAAAATTTGGCGAGCCAGCCAGGAGCCTAGTTTATTGCCAAACAATAATTCTGGATTCTAAACCATATTGTTTTACATCTTATTTTTACACATGTGTATGGGAATAAGATGGATCTTGTTGATCGCTTAAACGTTAAAGTTCCAAATGCTTTACGAGTGAGTGGATTAACAGGATCAGAGAAAGATGAAGAAATTCTAAATGTTTTGAAAAATGATGGTTCAATTAAGGGTTGCATGGTGGCGCAGTGGCTAGCACTCCTGCCTCACAGCAAGAAGGTACCAGGTTCGAATACATGTCTGCCGGCCTTTCTGTGCGAAGTTGCATGTTCTCCCTGTGTCTATGTGGGTTCTCTCCGGGAACTCCGGCTTCCTCCCAAAGTCCAGAAATAGGTGATATAGGTGAATTGGTGACACTGAAATTTCCCGTAGTAGTGGGTGTGAGCGTGTGTGGTTGTATGTCTCTATGTGTCTGTCCTCCGATGAACTGGCGACTTGTCCAGGGTGTACCCTGCCTCTCGCCCGATGTTAGCAGGGATAGGCTCCAGCCCCACCTTGACCCTGAACAGGATAAGCGTTGGATAATGAATGAATGAATGGTTCAATTAATAGGACCCTTAACATAGATGACACAGCATTAGAGTTTCCTACAAGTCTGATAGTAGAGTATAACTACGGCACTGCCTTACTAGCACTAGAGCCCCTTTTGCCCTACAGTCACCCACTGTCAGATGATACTGATGTCATATACCACGTTCAAGCCCTCGCAGATGTCTAAACACAAAAGGTAGGGAGCAATGTTACACAGACCTACTTGGATGAGCTGAAAGTAATAGCCAAGCTGATTGGAAAGAAGAGGTATTGCGGGAGGTAATGTAACAAATAGAGGAATCTATTGAAGGAGCTGAGCCCTGTGAATACTATAGTTCTTTTCAACGTACAGAAAACCTTGAGAAGACTGCAGCGTGTCAACAACACCATCAGGTGATGTTCCTTCTCTCATCAGGCCTGTTCTGTCTGACATCAGTCAGAGCACAGTATCTGCCTCCTTTCCTAGACCAAAGACACCTATGGAGTTCCAGTGAGTTCAATCCACCCGCAGTACAAAAGATAGTGGTAGAGCATATAGTCAGAAGTGAGGAAAAATCCTCACATCTTCATCTCACCTCAATGTTAAGAGCTTTTTCTGGAAAAACCCCGAGACCACACCGTGGTGGGGTGGTCACGCTCTCATGTAGACTATCAAATCAAAGACACTTCTGTCTCTGACCTGGATAAATCTCAAAAGATTCTTGAAAGCCTTCTTGTCCCAGCTTCTGAATCAGGCATCTTTGTCCTGAAGATCCAAGTGTTAGACTCATTTGCATTAGTTGAGGACGGTGAGGAACTGTTGTGCGCTTTATGAATACCCTACAAGATTCTGGAGAAAAACGGTCCACCTACTTAAAACACCTTCAGGTGGCTTTGAATAATGCTACACGCAGAGGAGGTATCCCAATTCAAAAAGGAGACAAGCATCTTCTTAATCGTTTTTGTAGATGTTATTGGGACAATGGTTTGCTTGCCGACCTCCATCTGGAACACAAAAGGCACAATCCCCCTTCATTTGCAGAACTGTTTCTGCTCCTACGCACTGAAGAAGACAAACAAGAGGCCAAGGCTACAAGGATGAAACGGTACTTAGGCACCACAAAACAAAAAGTTGTGTCACATTTGCATGAATGTGATGAACCCCAAACCAGCCCTGATGCAATTAGAACACATGCGCTAAAGAAACAGGTTGCCGACCTGGGGAGTCAACTAATGTCACTCATTAAGAAGGAGAAACCAATATCCTCCAAGAGAGAACCACCGAATGTGACTGAATCCCAAAAACCTGACCATGCAAAGACTGAACCCAACCCAACTTCCCATGAGAACACAAACTCCAAGCCAAAACCTCGGTACTGTTTCCACTGCAGGAAAGATGGGCACAGTGCGAGTCTGAAGCGAGTCTGAAGCCAATCCTGCATTGGTGACAATAAAAAGGTGAGAGCTGAGGCAGCGACAATAGTTATGGGAAATGCAAAACACTCCCACATCTACTTTAAACTGAGACCAATTCCTGTCGAAGGACAAACAAGATAGTCAACCAAGTCCCACTGAAACCAAACCAAAGGTGATTGCCAAGAAGCGTGCAATGCTAAAACTGTCTGATGTAAAGCCTAGCCGATTCAATCTACCTAAAGGCTTAATAGCAACAAAGACACAGCACAAGTGGAGATAGAGGGAAGTCCTGTCAGCTGCTTACTGGATACCGGCTCACAGGTCACCATGGTCCCTCAATCGTTCTTTCAACAATACCTTTCTGAGCATCAGATTAAGACCCTCTTTGACCTGTTAGAAGTTGAGGGAGCAAACGGTCAGTCTATGCCTTACCTGGTATACTTCGAATTAAGTGTCATTTTCACTTTCCACTTTCCCAACCTGTGGGCTTAGCATCTGCAGGAATGGATATTGGGTCGGGTGATGGAAAGTAAAAGCAGCAAAAGACGGTGGGCACCTGGGAGTGCCAGTTCCTGGCATCGCTGACTGGTTTTAGGTATGTAGAATGTCATTCCTCCGCCATTTTCCCCCGGAGAACAAGGGGGAACTGAAGGTTGCAGGAGGGAAGGCTCTGACTGTTGTCTGTTGTCTCTGTGTAACAGTTCAGAATATCCGTTCTTCCTAGACTCTCTTGTTGGTGTCCGAGAAAAGACTCCATCCGGGGACTCTATAGCTCTCCTGGTTGACTTCGACGCCCATGTTGGCAACGATGGAAAAACCTGGCGGGGTGTGATTGAGTGGAACGCTCTGCCTGATCTGAACCTTAGTGGTTCTCTGCCGGGAAACGGGGGATTTTTGGGGATGAGATGCTGCCACAAGCAAAGGAGTTTAAAAATCTTGGTCTTTTGTTCTCGGGTGATGGGAAAATTGACCGGAAGGTGGACAGGCATTTTGTTCTGTGCAGCAACAGCAGTAATGCAGGCAGTGTATTGGTCTGTTGTAGTGAAAAAGAGATCGTAAGGCAAAGCTCTCGATTTACCGTCCATGTACATTCCAACTCTTACCTATGGTCATGAGCTCTGCGTAGTGACTTAAAGAATAAAAATCAAGTATCCAAGCGGTTGAAATTAGCTGCATTAAAGTGTGCCCGGGCTCAGCCTCAGAGATATCGGAGGAGTGTATATTTGATTTGTAAAGTGTATTTCAAACTGCTGCTTCTGCAACAAGTGACTTTCCAGTTGAGGTAGTTCGGGGGAAGGTAGTCCTAATCAGACCTCTCCTAGGTCTGATTAGGATGCTTCCCCCCATTGCTTCTTAACTGGCTGCCACCACGACCAAACCCCGATAAGCAGAAGGGGAAAAATTGACAGCTTCACTAAATCAAAGGGAGGTCAGCACAATATGGAGTAAAAGCAAATGGCAGCACAATGTCAAGAGTGTGACCCTTTAAATAACTACAACTCTCAACTGACTGGTGGGATTAAAAAAATGCCAAGTCTAAAAAAATGGCTAACATACATGTACGTTAAAAATCACCCAGAATTAAGACTTTGTCAGAGAGAGGCATAATAACGACTAATAGATCAGAGAATTCCTGAATAAAACCAGAGTTTGAATTTCGTGGGCTGTATATCAAAACGCAAAGTAATGGAGCCTTTCCAAGGATTAAAGGCTCAAAATGAATGCAGAACAATTTCTTAGTCAGTACTAGGAACATCCCAATTTTGTCTATGAATCACAGCCAGTCAACCTCTACGAATGAAAGCCGTGGCTAATGAAAATAACTTAAACCTGGACGACAAGTCCCATAAAGGAGAAGAGGAAGCAGAGTAAACATACATTTGTGGTGGTTAAAGATTCAAGCTCAAAATGTAGTTTAAAAGAGTGTCTGGAATATAAAGAACTCCTTTATTGATCACATACAGCCATACACTGTACAACATAGGGAAATAATTTCTCTGCATTTGGCCCATCCCTGAGGGAGCAGTGGGAGATGAGGTTATTTTTTGCCATTGTGCGTGTACCGTAGTTATGGATGTCAAGGAGAGCTTAAAGTAGCTCAATGAAATCAGCTTTCCTGCCTCCTAAGAGACAGTGTGTGATTGCACCTGGACATTTTAAGAAGCTGATGATTGAATGACCAACAATTAAATATCAACGCTCAGTTCCGGGGTAATTGTAAATTGAAAGCTTTGGTCTGAGATTATGTCTGGGCCTACTGAGATGTATCCGCGTCTTTTAAGCCTCAAAATCCTGAGGAGTTTTGTTGTCGCTTGCTGGTGTTGTCATACAGCAAGCAAGCTGTTCCATTATTTAGCTAGCTCCGTGCTAAAAACACATAGATGAGTAAGCATCCACTCCACTTGAGGCGGACTATCCCAGTCAGGCAACCCAAATGTGTAATGATCTGTCTATCTGATCATTAAATCCTATGACTTTGTTAAAATAAACTGATGAAACACACGTTACACAAAAGAATATCAAAAGGGAATGGTTTAAAAACTGCTTTTAAATTGTTTTATAAACTAACTGTCAGGCAGTGTCTCAGAGACATACACAACGTCAACGCATGCGCAGAAATAGAAGAAATCTGTGTGATGTGTAACGTTTTTACACATCAATGATTTAGCATTATATTAAAGGCTCTCTTTGATTCTCTCTTTCTGTTCATCACTCTGACAGACTTCTGTGAAGATCTCATCCCACGGTGTAAAAAAGGCAATATCCCCTGGACAAGGTTAGTAACCCAGTTGATAGAGAACTGATTCCATAAATATCACAATATTCTTTTTGAAGGGTTGTACATTTTTCTGTTTCAAACAGAAATTCTATCAAATTATGAAACATGTAAACAAAATAGTAGGCAATGACTCTTTAAGGATAGTGTGTGCAGTGAATGCAGAATTTGGCTTTATTGCCTTGCAGGAATAAGAAGGGAGATCCCTGAAAGACATGTCTTAATGACAGCATATAGTAAATGGACTATTTTTAAATAGTGCCTTCCTAGTCTGCTTGACCAATCAAAGCACTTTACACTATGAGCCAGAATTCACCTATTCATTTAAACAACCACAAAAAGCTGGCTTAGGTTACCATACAACCACCTGCTCAGCTGGGAACAATTCACACCATCATGCATGCAACATAGAAAAGACGTTGGAAGCAACTTGGGCATCACTGTCTTGTTCAGCGTGTGATTCTGAAAGCCTCTAGCTAAAATTCAGTTCTATGTTATCCTTATTGACCCCCAAAGGCAGTGCTTCAAGCACAGGATATATCCCTCTTACGCATGCGCAGGTCCAGTAGCTACACCAAAAAAGGCACTTGTGACCCCTAATGACCCTTGACAGGGTTTATCTTCCAGTGCTTCTTGGCTAGTTGACAGACACATCTGTCGCTCCCCTGTGCCTGTGGTCGCTATGCCCCTGTCAGAGGTGGTTGAATGGTTGAAAACTTAGATGTCAGGTGTCATAGGCCCATGAAGCACCAGGTTTCATAGTGGTGCCTCCTCGCCCTGCACCAGTGGAGAGAGAAAATGCATTTATGTTAAGTGGCGTGCAATTAGGTGCTGTTCTGTCACATCAGGAAATCGTCACAACGGATGCCCCTCTCTCGGGATGTTTGTGCAGTGTGACAGACCCAAACAGCTAAAGGACAGTGGCCCCTGCAGTTCCTCACAAGCTGTGTAAATGAGCTAGAGCTGGGGACTGTTCACCTAGCACTCAAGGACTTCATGACACATTTGAGGGGGGGGCATGTTCGCCTCCGGTCGGAGAAGATATCAACGGGATACCACATAAAACCACCATGGGGGCACCAGGTCTATGCGGATGCTGCGCTTGAACTTGGACCTTATCAATAAAGCAGCCCCGCGCCTAACTAGCCTGAGGGGCAGGGGATTTTATCTGGGGAGCGGAACAAGCTTGCGGATTTCCTTTCATGTCGTAACCTTCATCCACAGGAGTGGCAGCTTCAGCGAGAGATGGCGATGCAAGCATCCTTATTAAACCCCTCTCGGCAGGGCAAATGTGGCTCTTTTTGCTTCAGATGTGACAACCCATTGCCCCTTGTGGTTCTCCTTTGCAGAGGAGACCCGCCCTCTGGGTAGGACACCCTCGCACACAAATCACCAGATAGTCTTCTTTATGCCTTTCTGTCAGTCCTGATTATGTCGACCCCTCGAAGGGTTATTCAACAGCACCACAGGCTACCTCTGGAAAGGCCCGATCCGCTGCTGAGCTACCGCGTGGATTCAGTCCGTAACTGTTCTGAAAATCAGGGCACCATCTACTCCGGTGGCAATATGAAGATAGGTGGCAGCTATTCTTGAATTCCTCATGACTATGTTGGTATGGTTCATCCAATTCTTGAAGCATGAACTATTTAATGAGTAAGTATGAAATAGAACAAAAATTATGTATGTAACAATGACTATGACAATGACTCCTGGACGGCCGCCAGAGCGTTCAATCACTCAGAACATTTGTGTCCTTGCAAGAAGATTCTACAGGGACAGATCCACTGACAACATTGGAAGATAAACCCCTCTCGGGGTCATCAGGGGTCAAAAGTGACTTTGTTGTTATAGCTACTTGACATGCGCATTCGCGAGACAGATATATCCAGTGCTTGAATCACCGCCTCTGGCGGTCATCCAGGATTCATATATCCGCAGTTATTTGCAACTTTTGTATCAATGGTGTTGTCACAGATGACCAAGAGAGCCATGCCCAGTCTCCTTGCAATTGAGTATTTACAAATGTTGTTCTTAAACTGTTGGACTGCGCAACAGCTCTCTCAATCTGTTACGGGGGAGAATATTCAATCTAGTGAGACTGCTACGTCTGGGCCTGGAGTCACGAGCCGCCATGTGGCCATTCCCCATGAGCATCATTGTTATGGGGGGAATATTCTATCTAATGAGACTGCTATGTCTGGGTCTGTACACCAGCCGCCATCTGGCCATTCCGCATGAGCGCCACGGCTACAAGGGAATATTCCATCTATTGAGACCGCTATGTGCGGACCGTAGCACCAGCCGCAGTGTGACTGTTCCCCATCAGCAAAGGGAAGGGATTATAAAGCAGCCCTCTTGTATGCATATTGCAAACAGATATACTAAAAAGGATGAATACTCTAAGCCCAGCAAACCAACTAATATACCAGAGCTAACAGGATTTAAAATGATTGAACCATTGAGGGCCAAATTCTAAACTACACCAAAAATCTAAGTGAAAAACTGAAATCACATGCTCATCCAATATTTCATAATGTAACCCAGGAGTGTGTTCGACCCCCACCACCAAAGGGACACCTGAAAACATCTGGGCATGCTCCTGATGAGAGAGAGAATGGTGTCCTAGGGGATCTCCTCCCAGACCTGGATCAGGGCTCATGGTCAGTGGTGGTGGTGTCTGATGCAGTAGTACACAATGTCTTGGAGCTTCTCAGCTGGATTCAGTTCTGGGGAACAAGAGAACCAGTCATTGACATCAATACCTTCATCCCTCAAAAAGTGCATACATACTCTGACCACATGAGGCTGGGCATTGTTATGGACCAGGAGGAACCCAGTGGACACAGGGTCCACCAGACCAGTGTAAGATCTGACAGTGGGTCTGAGGGTTTCATCCTGGTACCTGAAAGCAGTCAGGGTACCGTTAGGTAGTCCGTGGATGTCTGTGAGACCCTCCAAGGATCTGTCTTCCCAGACCATACCTGACCCACTACCAAACCAGTCCTGCTGGATGATGTTGTAGCAGCATAATGTTCACCAAAGCGTCTCCAGACACATCGGCCACATGACCTCAGTGTGAACCCGCTGTGAAGAGAACGAGGCACCAATAGAGAACCTGCCAATTCTACTGTTCTTTGGTGAACAGCAATTGCGCTCCACGTTGCTGGGCTGTGAGCACAGGTCCCACTAGAAGATGTTAGCCCATTGGAGGAATTTTTTTAGGGATCTAGCAGTGCTCCTTCTGTTCCCCCTCGAGAATGAAACACCATAATTTGTTTCCTGATACATCTGTTGCCCCATAGAGAGCCAATGACAACAATAGGGTAAAGCTCATAGAGAGCGGTAGATTTATTAATAATAATAATAATAATAATAATAATAATAATACATTTTATTTAATAACGCACTTTACATTTGGATCAAATCTCAAAGGTAAGGGACTGAATTTCAGCTGGCCAAACATCTGCAAATCATTCAGTGTTAAAGAATCCCCCAAAACGAATAGAAGGGGCTACATTTGGGAAAGAAAATAAAAAACGGAGGGAATCTGAGGTCCACTAAGTCTTTATAAAAGGAAGGAAATGCTGTGCCAATTGTCAGGTAGACAAGCCCAAAACTGCAATCTGAACAAAAGCCTTGATCTAACACCGTATCTTGAAGATTTTTTTTTTTCTAAATAGAATGGCCAATACTTGCAAACATTACACAAATAAACAACCATGAGGGATGATTGGCGTTTTAAGTTACGGTGGCCTAACAGAGATAAGAGATCCCTGAGAGAAAAGCAGCGCTAGAAAAACATATGATAACTGTTCTGAGATGTGAGGTAGTGAACCTTACATTAGCAAACTATCGAGGTAATGCCTAAAAATTCTAATCGTGTGGATGGTTTTCTCTTCTGAAAGAGGTATAGGCTATCTAACTCATGAAAAGACTTCCACCAGGCTGGAAACTGGTGGAAGTGAGGGAATCCAGCATAATGATTCTAACAATGTTTTGAATATTGGTGGATTACAGCAGAATCTAAATGTCTATTTAACAGAGAAGTAAAACTTGACAGAAATTAAGCAACAAAAAGATGCCATTATGAAGGATGAAGGGGATCTACTTTAAAATCGTCTGTAATGTTTGCTTATCCCATCCATGCACCTACCACTGCCAACTTAATCATGTTTACTTTATTCTCTGCAGAAGCATCTAACATGGTCAAAGGTTCTTGAGGAATTAAGCTATTTATATGAAATAATTTCTGAAATAACAGCCAGGTAGTTTGACAATCATTGTTAAACTACCTGGCTGTTATTTCAGCCCTCCCCCCCGTGACCCTGAACAGGATAAGCGGTAGATAATGAATGAATGAATTAATCAATCCAATAATTTCCTATCACCTACTTTTTTAGCACTTTGAGATTTGATCCAAATGTACAGTGCGTTATAAATTAAATGTATTATTATTATTATTTAACTGGAAATTATTATTTAGGCTAGAAAAGTTGTCTGGGTTAGGGTTAGGGTTGTCTGCTGAAGTTCATTCAGCGTCTGCCGCTGCAGGTCAGCCTGAAGCTGCAGATGGTCAGGATGAGGCAGCAGATGTGGGCTTTTCAGCTCAGAGTACGATTGGTGTTGCTGGACGGCGATCAGAACCGCTGCAGTCCAGGCTGGGTAATGACATGGAGGATCGGTCCGACTCCGATGATATGTCAGTTACTGATAGTCTCACTCAGAACTCAGACATCTACTCTCTGGAGGAGATCAATGATTTTTTGGATGATACTTTTGGAAGGGTTGTAGATGTGACTGAATACTTTCCGGACATACGAAAGTTCATACAAACAGTGAGCACTCTACAGAAGGTTGTAGGAGAGGACAAGCTGGACAAAAAAAGGCGGTACCGCCTCAAGAAACTTGTCACAGGCTTGAGGAAGGGCTTGAAAGGTGCCAAAAGTGCCAAACGAAGGAAATTTTCAAACAGTTGATCCATGGTCATACAACACCGGGTGCTTCTTCCGTTTCTGACTGCTTTTTCACTGCTCTGTCCATCCTTTCCTAGCAAATGCAGAACTTAAAGTTGGCCTCTTTAAATATGAACGGAGGTAGAACAGCACAAAAAAGAGCGCTGGTGTCAGAGGTCATCAGTCAGGTCTTACAGGATTTAAATTTTTGTGAGAACCTCAAGCTGTTTTGGGCAAATTGGAGATCAGAGAAAGCTTCCTTTCCCTCACTGGATCAGTGGTGGGAGGTAGGGAAGGCCCAAATCAAGGTCTTCTGTCAGCAGTACACAGCTTACTCCACCGCGAAAACTCGGAGAGCTGTGGAACAGTTAGAGGCAGATATCAGGGAGCTGGAGAGGGGGTCTGCCTCACAAAAGGATCTACTTATCTGCAAGAGAAGGAATCTGAACTCCTTTCTGCAGGAGAGGGCGCTGGTTCGGGCCAGATTCACCATGTTAAAGGACATGGATGCGCCGACCAGCTTCTTTTTTAACTTGGAGAGGTCGGAGTCTCCGTCTACCGGACTGACGTCTGACCGCTGAGCCTTCGGAGATGAGGAGGCTAGCTGTGGATTTTTACACCGACCTGTTTAAGGTGGAGGTTTGTGATGCGGATGCGACTGCCGACCTCCTGCAGGACCTCCCACAGCTGAGTCCAGTGGAGCGTGACACCCTGGGCTCTGACCTCTCTCTGGAGGAACTGACCACTGCTGTGTCCCAGTTGTCCTCTGGCAAATCCCCAGGATTGGATGGAATACCCAGTGACTTTTTTAAACATTTCTGGAGCATGACTTGTTGGATGTTTTTAAAGAATGTCTTAACAAAGGGATGCTTCCAGCTTCTTGTCGGCGCGCAGTGATCTCCCTACTACCTAAGAAGGGGGACCTGACACTGCTCAAGAACTGGAGACCAGTGGCCCTATTATGCACGGACTGTAAAATCCTGTCGAAGGTTCTCTCCAATAGACTGAAGGTTTTTATTGACCTGCTGGTGGGTGCTGATCAGGCCTACTGTGTCCCTGACAGGTCAATGTTTGCCAACTTGTTTTTAATGAGAGACACTTTCGATATGTGCAAGTTATATGACATCACCACGGGTATAGTTGCGATTGACCAGGAAAAAGCATTTGATCGTGTAGACCACTCTTTCCTGTTTGCTACACTGCAGGCATTTGGGGTTGGGGAGCATTTCCTGGCGTGGGTAAAGCTTCTATACCGTGATGCTTGTTGTGTGATTAAGGTGGGGGGAGGTTTGAGCTGTCCTGTACCGGTGAGGAGAGGGATCAGGCAGGGCTGCCCAATTTCAGGCCAGTTATATAGCTTGGCCATCGAGCCTCTGCTATGCAGGTTGAGGAACCGGCTGGGTGGGCTTCAGCTGCCCGAGCCAAGTCAAGGGTCCCGGGTGGTTGTATCAGCATATGCGGATGTTAATGTCTTCATACAGGGTCAGGGGGATGTTCAAGAGTTGCAGGACAGACTGACCCTGTATGAAAGCGCCTCCTCAGCCAGGGTGAACTGGGAGAAGAGTGAAGCTTGTCTGATAGGTCCTTGGACTGTCGGGAACGCTCCGGTTCTCCCTGGGAACCTTGTGTGGGGAACCAGAGGGCTAAAGGTGCTTGGGTTGTATTTAGGAAATGAGGACATAGAGAGGCCGAACTAGGAGGGATTGCTGGGAAAGGTGCAAGCTAAGTTGTCTAAATGGAAATGGCTGCTACCACAGCTGTCCTACAGGGGAAGAGCTCTGATTGTCAATAAACTTGTTGCCTAACTCTTTGGCATAAACTGAAAGTTCTCGTTCCTCCACCGGGCTTCATTGAACAATTGCAGAAGTTACTTGTGGACTTTTTTTGGACTGGTCATCACTGGGTGCGTGCATCGGTCCTGTACCTCCCGGTGGCAGAGGGGGGGGCAGGGCCTCATAGACATTGCCTCCAGAACCGCGGCCTTCAGACTGCAGGCGGCTCAACGGCTGCTGTACGGCTGCGCTGTCTCTTGGCTGGATGTGGCCCGGTCGCTCCTGTGGAAGGCTGGTCGCCTCAAGCTTGACAAGCAGTTATTCCTGATGAGGTCATCTGAGTGTGACCTTTCGGGAATCACCACCTTCTACAGCTTGGTGATTGATGCCTGGAAGACCCTGGACATTTCCCGGCCCACTGACC
>VRLP01004736.1:0-44967 GCA_009660295.1 Lophius piscatorius
CACTGACACATTCACTGATGCATTCACTGACACATTCACTGATGCATTCACTGACACATTCACTGACACATTCACTGACACATTCACTGATGCATTCACTGACGCATTCACTGATGCATTCACTGACACATTCACTGATGCATTCACTGACACATTCTCTGACACATTCACTGACACATTCACAGATGCATTCACTGACACATTCACTGATGCATTCACTGACGCATTCACTGACACATTCACTGACACATTCACTGACACATTCACTGACACATTCACTGATGCATTCACTGACACATTCATCGATGCAATCACTGTCGCAATCAGGGATGCATTTAGGGAACCAATCGTCCCTTTGGCTGCTCTACCTTTTCTTAACCATTCCTCCGTCTGCATGTCTTCATGAGTTTGTCAGAAGAAAAGAAAACAGAGGAGTGAAAGCATAATCTATGTTAAAATCTGATTTAACGTCTGCTCACACCTTAAACAAATATTTGACTATAATATTTGATGTTTAGATGGGGGGATGCGGCAGGAGCTGCTCAGGTGAGGCAGGTGACGCCATCACCTGCGGGGAGCGAGACGACGTGAGGAATTGAATTTACTGTAGATAACAGCTTGTCTAATATTTACACCTGGACATGAGGCCACACCTCTCTCTGCGGAAGGAGAGGCAGGAGAACCAGCTGAAAGACATTCAGTCGGCAACTTAATTCATCCAGCGACAGCAAATACATTTACATATTTAGTTCATACATTTATTAGATATTCAATTACTCACCTGCTTTAATGTCAACGGGATACAGCGTCCAAACTTTTGACTGGTTAAAATATGAGAAGGAAAAAATGATGAACAGAAAGAAACAAAGAAACAAAGAAACAGACAAATACACAACAACACATCAGTGAATGTGTCAGTGGATGCATCAGTGAATGTGTCAGTGAATGCATCAGTGAATGTGTCAGTGAATGTGTCAGTGAATGTGTCAGTGAATGCATATATATACGTGTCAGTGAATGCGTCAGTGAATGCATCACTGAATAAGTCAGTGAATGTGTCAGTGATGCATTCAGTGACAAACGCAGCAGGAGAAACCCAACACACCAGCTGGAGAGTTTGTTTGATGTGTTTAAGATCAGGGATCACAGAATCCTGATTAAATTAGAGATATTTTAATAATATTGTCTTCTGCTGAATATCCAAGGTCCTATTTGAAGAACAGAGACTTTTTTTATTGACAAATAAGCTGCAACAGAAGAATGATATACTGTTTATATAAGTTTAAATGCACTGGAAAGGGCATATTATTTATCTTATTATTTATTAAATAACATAGATTTTGTGAAAGTAAATAAATGCACTAATGACGAGGTCTTCAAATTTTCATTAATTGTGGAAAATTTTTGCCTCTCATTTACAGAATGACAAGTCGCTCCAGCTGGACCTCATTTGGTAAAAACTCCATAATTCTCCAACGGGTACATTTTAGTTCCGGGACATGAAAGTTATTGTTTTCTTCTCTTGCTTTGCAAAAATATTCTTTCCAAGGTTTAAACAAGAAAGTACAAAAAATGTGCCAACGTTTAAAGGCACCGTTCTGTTCTTCTGTGGAATTCATGTTAAAATCTCAGCAGAGTTTCTGATTGGTGGCGCCCCCTGCTGATGAGGCAGGAGTTTTAGGTCCAGGAGGAGTTGGTTAGGAGGACAGTGAAGGAGAACCTAAGATGCTACTAGCCTTTATATTTTATTACCTTTTCTCTTTTTGACTCTAATATAAAGTTAATGACGACATCATTAGTGGAGCCAGCAGGGTTTTGAGTTCTTGACTGGAACTCTGACTGCAATTTTCTAAATCCGCTGACTGCATTGATTAGTTTTTGTTTTTATTTCCAGTTTCAAGGTAAAGTTCTGATAACCAAGCAGGTTGTTGTCTTTTGTATTTTTGAAGGACTTCCCACTGTTGGCTAACTGCTGGTTCTGAATACGGCCATTCATCAAAGCATCGCTACCATTTAAGGTCCATTCCTGCACTGGTCCAGAGTCCAGATCCAGCCTGCATCCATCAGAACCGCTCTGAAGGAGTGACATTTAGCATGTTTACAGCAGCAGGTGTGACAGCTGCTGCTGATTGAGTCAGGGCTAAATCTTCTGTGTAAATTCACCTGTTATGAGACGATCTCGCGCCCTGTGACCTCGTCATCACTGTCTGGTCCAGACGGGTATCAGAGAAATGATGATTAAGGACATGGAGCAGCAGGACACGCTGGAGTTACAACCTGTCAATCAAAGTAATCTGCGGAAAATTTATATGCATAAATAAAATTCTGAAATGTAACTTCAGATAAGGGCTGTTAGAATAATAAATAAACCGTCAACTAATCAATTTTATTGCTTCCCCCACCTTAAAATTATAAAATGCTTTATAGAGTTGTGAACAATAGACTTCCTGTCTGTTTTATTTGTATATATATTGTATATGTAATTATTTTTCAAATAGAGAGAAGGAAATTGTAATTTCAGAGTTTATCTTTGAAACAGGTGAAGTTAGAACTAAGGTAAAATACAGATGTTACAATCAAACAGGTGAGGCTTCAATTCAAACGAGCAACAATGTGTTAACCTGTCATCAGACTGGAGATGATGATGATGTGTGCTGGTTTTCTTCACCGGATGAGATCCGGGTTCATTCAGTCGACACCGGACGGGCTTGATCAGAATACAGACTGATTGTTCTTTTATGAAGGTTGAACCACTTTCCTCAGATCTGAGTTGGTTCATCATGAGAGAATCTGTTTTGTTTACATAATGGCTGCTTCATGTTTAAATCAGTTGATGGTTGTTCCAGCTATAAAAATATTCTTCTCCGGGCTGTTCCCTTAAGGGGTCTCCCCAGCCGACCATCTGTTTCCATCTTCCTCTGTCAGACCAACCAAGTGCATGTCCTCTCTCAACACATCCAGAAACCTCCTCTTTGGTTTTCCCTTTTTCTCCTGTCTGGCAGCTCCATCTCCAGCATCCTTCTACCAATAGATCCACTATCCCTCCTCTTCACGTGTCCAAACCATCTCAATCCGGCCTCTCTGACTTTTACTCCAAGACATCTAACCTGGATTATCCCTCTGATGTGCTCCTCTCTAATCCTGTCCATCCTCGTCACTCCCAAAGAACATCTGAACATTTTCAGCTCTGCCTCTTCCAGCTCTGTACAAATACAAAAATCATAACGTGATGAAAACGTTCTGTTATGATCCACATGGTTCCTCCTTTTCTCTGCTTGAACTGAAATGATGCCTAATAAACACAAACAGCGACTGAATAAAAAATAAACACAATCAGTTCTGCTTCCTCTTAGAACATCCACCATAATCCAGATAAGAATTTCTGTTTTATTTATAGAGAACATTTACAACAAGCGCAGTCGATCAATGTTCCCAACATGCATAGATGAAAAATAACGGATTAAAGCGGAAAGCATGACGGGCAAAAGCAACAAGCTTAAAAGAGTTTCTCTTCTAAAACAAAAGTACAAAAAAAAAACCTGAATGAAAAACCAAAGAGAAGAGATGAGTCTTGGATAAAGATTTTAATTGTGCTGGAGTAAGCAGTTTTTATCAAAGCAGGGAATCTATTCCATAGTTTGGGAGCTACCGCTTCAAAGAAACACTGACTTCTCCGGTTTAGGTTAGATGTGGAGGACCTTATTCTTCAAGAGGAAAAACTGAACTGGGTAACGTTGAAAGAAAGTTTATCGATCACCAATCAATTAAAACAATGTGGGATTTTATATGTTGAGACATTTAATTAATCAGGTGTTTGTCAAATGTTACTGCAACACAACTGTCAAAAGAAGGATTTAAAAAATATGAACGAGGGAATGATTGAATAATATAGAAACACATACACACACACACTTACACGAACACGCACATACACACAAACACATACACACTTACACGTACACGCACATACACACAAACACATACACAGACAGACTTACACGTTCACACACACACAAACACATACACAGACAGACTTACACGTTCACACACACACAAACACATACACACACACTTACACATTCACACACACACAAACACATACACACACAGACTTACACATTCACACACACACAAACACATACACACAAACTTACACATACACACACACACAAACACATACACACACAGACTTACACGTTCACACGCACACAAACACATACACACACACACTTACACATTCACACACACACACACACACACACACACACACTCACGCATACACACACACAAAGACAGAAACACACACACACACACACACACAAACAACAGAATAATTATTATGCACCAGATGGAACCGAATGAAGACGATCTTATTTATGACTCAGACTTTAAACATGTTTACAGAAGTTTGACGTTTAAGGCACTCAGTGATTTAGTTCCAGACTTAGAGCAGAGTAGTTCTGGAAATTAATGGAATATCCCGAAAGTCTTATTTGAGCAATCAAGTTTTTTAAACTATACGTGGTCGCGGCTACTGCACACTATATTAATATAAAAAATAAATTCATAGTCCACACATCAATCATCCTGTTCTACCTGATAGTTATTAATCTGAACTCCTCAACTATCAGGTGTATCTGTATCACTTTGGTGTCGGTGGACAGGTAAGACCTAACCTCGTTTCTTTTCAGTGTCTGTAACACTGTACCTGTTACTATGTGTAAGTAATCTGTTACTATGTGTAAGTAATCTGTTACTATGTAAAGTGCATTATAAATTAAATGTATTATTATTATTATTATTATTATTACTATGTGTAAGTAATATGTTACTATGTGTGAGTAATCTGTTACTATGTGTGAATAATCTGATGCTATGTGTGAGTAATCTGTTACTATGTGTAAGTAATCTGTTACTATGTGTAAGTAATCTGTTACTATGTGTGAATAATCTGTTACTATGTGTAAGTAATCTGTTACTATGTGTGAATAATCTGATGCTATGCACATTTGATAGAAAATACCACAAAGTTCATGTTATTCTGCACAAAATGGGATCAAAATGGGATTTTGTGGTTGTATGAAGCTCAGTCGTTAGAGCGGCGGTTTCCCAAACAGAAAACTTGGATGGTAGCCGGTTCAAGCCCAAGGAAGTCTACTTGTCTTAGTTTCCTTGAGTGAGATCCTGGACCCAGTATGATCCCAGGGCGCCGGAATGGAGCTGCCCACTTCTCCCACAGGCATGGATCAATTCAAAGGCTTGAGTATCCCAGAGAGGGATTTTTGCTGCAAATACCACCTATGTCCACTAGAGGGAGCAACATGCCCACACTAAAACATTTATGCTTTGCTACACATTTGAATTCAATTAAAAAATTTAAATGTGTAGCGATTTACGATAAATTACCAGTAACCATGTAACTCTTGCTAGAATTTTGCCATAAAAAATGTGGTGACCATGTACAAGACATTATCGTAAATTACCAGTGTATAATGCAAAATGTTTTAAACTGTCTGTTTATATACGGTGCAATATATTTTCAAAGTTTGTTTGTAAATGTTGTGCCCCAGTTAGGCCCTTATCTTGTCCCCTTCAAGTATTGATCCTTAATTTCATTGTACAATGTATAATGACAAGAAAGACTTTTTATTCCATTAATATTTTATTCTGCTCTAAGAACAGACAATAATCAATAAACAATATATATATATACAAATTCAGACTTTTTTAAAACTAAAAATCAACATTCATTTTCAAACAAACATCATATTTTTACAGACTTATATATTTACAGATATACAGACATATTTAGATATATTTTTACAGTAATTACTCAAATTTTATTATCCCGGTATGTTTTCATTCCTTTTTTATTTCTCTGTCTTCCACATATTCTGACCATAAATAATGAAGTTATTTACTGTTTCTTGGTTTTAGATAAATCATCACATCTTCTACTGTTATATACTGTTTTCAATTTCATGAACGGTTACTGTTCCAATTCAACAGTATTATTTAAACCTAATTTCTACGGACAGTTTTTCCAGTGTACATTTAGATTTAATATTTAAACATATTATTTAGAGTATTTGTCTGGGAAACGAAATATGACTATGTGTGTAAATTTTGCGTTAAATATGACAAAGTGACTTTAAAAGTTTGATGCCACCCTTATTTTGGAACTAAATGTGACAAAATGTTTCCGTAAAAATTGGCTTTACCATAAAAATAATGCTAATTTTGATAATAATGATTATATTTTTGTTACAAGCCAGGTGAAGGAAATCCAATTCATTTTCTATTTTCTTTTTTCCCCTTTCTAAAAACTGTTTTTCATATTTACGTTTACAGTTGATAATGTGGGTGTATCTCCGGTCCATGAGAGTGGATGTTTAATGGACCCTGCTGGACCTGGACGGGGTGTGGAACCTGTGGTTCTGCCACTAGGCTGAGATGAGACACAGATAGCGGAGTGGATGTTTAGTGGACCCTGCTGGACTGGGTCTGGATGAGACACAGATAGTGGGGTGGCAGCAGGCAGACAGGAGCCAGTCTCCCATGGGTTCTGGAGATTAGACTGACTCCTACTTCACATTCCCCAGCGACTGGAGCACCAGAGGCGTGGTCCCAACATATATAACCTTTTATTTATATATATAGCCTTTTTTCTCCTTTATCAGTTGTTTCTGGGAGAAGTCTGCTGCAGAGCAGAGGAGAAAGTTCTGACCATAGTTCTGTAAAAAATAATAATGAATCTCTGTAATTGCTATCTTAATGCTAAAATACAAATACAAGCAGCATATTGTGCCATATAAGATTATGGTCACCATCTACAAGACATTAAGGTTAATCAATGAACCTTAATGAAAATATATACGGTCAACCTCTTTATGGTTTAGGACATTACACTGTTAAAAAATGTCTGTATAAACTTCTGTAAATATACTTTCAAATGGCAACAGTGAAAGACAGTGAAAGAGTGCATCACATAGTAGATACGGTGAATTGTTTTAAAGAAACATTAATAACTTCGTTATTTCGACTACAATGTTTGCAAATCACATAAATCCACTATAAAAATACAAACTTTCTAAAAGTTTATAAACAAAATATCATAATGTTTAATGTTGTTACTTCAAAATTATTTCTCTCTAAATGACAGATTTTACTGATATGAAAACTTAAATAACCAACTTAAATCATTGCACAAGAGCATTCCATAATTTCTAGAGAAATAAGATGTTATAAATATTGTATTTTTCTTGTGAAATAATAAGGATTTCTAGGTGAAATAGAAAAGTATTAATTCATAGTTTTGACATTATATCTGTTTTTTGGGTAATTTACGATGCTGATTGTATTTTTTACAGTGTAGCACACACCAGAGATGTGATGCAAAGGAAGAGGCTTTGGTTGCGGCCCACCCTACTCTGACCCAGAGCGGGACAGCAGAGGGTTGGAGGTCCAAGGCAGGAAAATTAAAAAAGAGGTCCATCATGGGGAAACAAAAAGACAGAAAAACACCAGTGGTACAAAATCAAAAGAAATTCCAGAGGAAGTTTCTAATGGGCCGTTATTTTTTTTATATTTTTTTAATGCATGAACTCCTCTGACTCTGACTCAGACTGTTTTTAAGCCTTCTTTCATTTTTCAGGAATGTTTCATCTTGGAGGATTCCACATCTTCGCTCAGGAGCCGTGTTTAATATCAACCAGCTGCAGAGAATAAACATAAATCTGAAAATATGTTGAAGAGTGAATTGTTGAAGATGACCACATGATTGACAGCTCTTTTATTTCTTCTTTTTCCTACACATATGTCCTTTATATTTTCTCAATAAATGGATAAAGAGGAAAATGCTAAGTCTTTAAAGTGAGCAGGAATTTTTAACACTTCCTCAATTTTCTTTTTTGAAAATCATTATTCTTAATTAGCTCTGGTATTTATTTTAGGCTTTTATTTTTAATGAGGCTCTGTATTCTGTTTGGTTGTAACATTTTCTTTGAAAGACCGCAGGAAGACTAGCACTCATGAGGTCGGATCCCAATTTATCCATTCATTATCCGTAACCGCTTATCCTGTCGACGGTCGCTGGGGCTGGACCCTATCTGAGTTGATATTTGTTGACAGGCACAGCAACACAATGTACAAGTTTAATTCATCATTTTATCAGCTGATCAAAAACTACATCAAATATGTACTGGATCTGAGTGAAAGAGGCTCCACCTCCTCAGAACCAGGCCCCTCCCACTTAGACACTGAATCCCAAAAACAATCAAACCGCAGGAAACCATTCATCATAAGATCCTGTCACTCACATCCAGACAGACAGGAAGTGAACAAACTCATCTAACATATTTGATTCACTAATCTACCGTCAAACTGAGAGCTGCTCCACGGATCTGAGCTGGAATCAGTCCACATTCTGGATTCTGGGCTCACTTCCTGTTCTTCTAGATCACACATGTCAAACTTATGGCCCGCGGGCCAAAACCGACCCGTGGTTCGGTTACATTCCCCCAGTCAGAAAAAGAAAAACAAAAAATACTCTGTAATGAAAAAAAAACAGCTGTTTTTTCTCTAATCACAAAACAAACTGTCAAAAATGTTCACAGCGTCACCTGACTGATCTTATTTCAAATATTGTTTTTGTTTGTATTGTTGGTATCAAACAGAAGAATTTTAGATTTAACTTGAGAAAATCATACTGTGTGTTAGGTGCTGTTTTTGATTGTCATGACATAATTACTATAAAGACTGATGATAAAAGACATCAATTTGAATGATTCTGATGAGTTTTATCTCTAATTTGTTGATATTTTTTTTAAAGTATTGGTTTATTCTGTATCTGGTCAGATCATGGGAACAGTTAGGTTTATAGTGCTGAATGAACAATTTGTCAGTTTAAGTCTGTTTTCCGGTAAATATTGACTCTGGCCCTCCATGTGACTCATGTCTGGTATTGAGTTTGATCTCCACCATGACTGGATCCATCAGAGTTGTTCCATCATGGCGGCTCCTGATGGTGAGTTGATAAGGTTCACTGATGGATGGAGGCTGGAGGATCTTATCTTCATTACTGCATCAATTTGCACTACTGACAGGAAATTATCGACCGGCTTCTAAATCATGACTGAGGCCTCGCTCAAACACTCGGACTGTTCCCTCGTGGACAATAAAAACCTCTGGAGAATTCCCAACTTATCTCTCCAGCCTGGAGAATGAAGACAGATCCGGGGATTCTATTCCAGCTGGAAGACTGCGGCCGTAGAGGACGGCGAAGTCCGGTCTGAGGCTGATCCTCAGACTCGAGGCCTCCCTGCTGGATATCATTCAGAAAACACAAACATCACCAGAATTTGACATAAACAGTTGATATCATGCCGGCGGTGGGAACGAGCCGCGTTTCTGTGTCCCACATTTTATTGACTTAACCACAGCCTGACCGAGGGGAGCTGGAAAACTGCTGCCGGCCCCTAAACTGTGGTGGAGCAGACCGTCACCCACCACCTCATCCATAAGGAGATATCGGACTTCAGACTGAGAGACTGGAATTACTCCACGCGCTAAACCGACATGATGGCTTCTTCTCAGTGGGAGGAACTGGGGTTACTCTGAGGGAAGAGGATGTATGGTTAGTTTGTTCTGAGGGAACAGGCCTTTGGTTGGGTTACTCTGAGGGAACATAAGAATGCTTATTTTCTTGTTAGGCAAGTTTTTGAAGGTAGATATCTGGTAACTCATACATTCTTACTTGTTAGAATGATTGTGAGCGGCTGGATGATGCAGCAAAAAGATGATGTGGAGAGGAGCTGGTGTACCAAACTATGTGTGTTTATTTACAGTTGTAATCCAATTTCACCAACAGTATCGCAGTAACATATTTTAGCATACTTACTAAGGCCCCGGACAGATAGAAAATGTCCATCAGCTGTCCATCAGCTGTCCATCAGCTGTCCATCAGCTGTCCATCAGCTGTTCATCAGGTGTCCATCAGCTGTCCATCAGCTGTCCATCATCAGCTGTCCATCAGCTGTCCATCAGCTGTCCATCAGGTGTCCATCAGCTGTCCATCAGCTGTCCATCAGCTGTCCATCTGGTGTGAGGAGGACAGACACTCTCAGACTGAGAGTCGAGGACAAGTTGGCAGATTGATGTTCTTCAGGAATATCTGTAACAGCAAACCACCAAATTGTCTGAATTCACATATAACTCACGTGAGAGACCAACGTAGAAATCCTACTGTACCCGACAGGCTAGTAGAAGACACATGTCATCAATCTACTAGTGCAGGCAGAGAAACGTTTGTGGCAGTAAGACAATAAGAGCAATACTACTACTAACAATAATAATATTCAAATGATAAATTTCACAAAAAAAAGTTTAAAAAAAGAGTAAAATATTGTAAAAGAAATAAAAACTAAGGGATAAATAATTAAATGAATTAAAAGAAAAGAAAAAAGAAAGAAAAACAAAATCTGGATTAAAATAATGTTCTAAAATCAAGATAATAAGAAATATATTTAAAAACTATAAATAAAATTTGTCCTAAGCTGTCGTTCCTGAAAGCAAGGGTAAATTCCCGAAAAATCCCAATCAGTATTGGTTTTCCAAGAAAAAGTCCCCCATAGTGGTTAAAGTATGAACTATTAAAGTAAAACGTCTCTAGATCTCTGAGTTGATGCATATGCAACATATTTGGACTAGATCGACCAAAAGTTGAGAATTATGGCCCAGACACATTTTGGAGATAAAGCTCTCCTAGTGGTGGAAATATAGAATGAATCTCTCCTTAAATCATTCCAGTTCCTCCTCACACTAAGGTCTATGTGGTCATGAAATTTGATAATGATCCCCCGAAATTCTCGTGTTAACATGTGGGGACACCACGTGGCCAAAGGGGCCACAGAGGAGGGAGCCGGGGCTTTTGAGAATGTTCTACTGGACAAGTAGGATTTTTTTTTTGGCATATCAAATCATGTGAGGACTTACTGAACAGAATTATCTAAGTTGATGTAACCAATCAAAGTTTGATACAGTTAAGATAGTTTTCTAAAAATATGTGTGGCCAAAAGTCTGAGCTAATCTTATTTAAATTGACTATTTTCCATGAATACACAAAATTATTTGCAAACTTTCAACACAATTGGTACATTTAGAGTCCCTAAATAAATAAATGCCCTGAAGAAAAAATATATGCAAAGAAATATATATTTTTTTCTTGGTGAAGACATTAAAGAGTTGAAAAGTGTAAATATCTAGAGATACGTGACAGGAGTGAAAAGGTGTAATCCGAAAAGCAACTAGTTAGCGCAGCAGTCAAACAGGGTAATGGAGCAGAAGTCTGAGGGGGAGATATTCAAGAAAAGTACAACCTTGATGTAGGAGCCATTTGTTGCCCTGTGAATATTTTTGTTTGAATGTAATTCTCCTCCTGGCCGTAGAGGGCGCATTGCTGTCACACTATTTAACGTCATGGCAATCAGCAGCAGTCGTTGTTGGTAATGGAAGCAAAGAGTTTTTCACTGCAGCTCTGTGAGATTGCGTTTAAAAGTGTTTGTTGTTCTGGGTTATTTAAGTTTGATGAATAAATATGGAATATAATAAGAAACCCAAAGGAGTGTCGGGTTGGCTCGAGCGCACGTCAGGACAAATACCGTGATTAAAAACTAGTAGTGACTGAAGTACAGAATTTAGTCTCCACAATTACAATTTTATTGACATTTTCTTGTGTGAATGTACTTAGTTACTCTGAAACACGGCAAACGTTTCCTCACGGGGAGGAAGTGAAGCAGACAGACAGACAGACAGACAGACGGACGGACGGACGGACGGACTGACTGACTGAATGTACTCGATTACAATCATTCCTGAATCTTATCTGAAACTCCTGCATCAACAGAAAGGGAAAACGGGCTCCAGCTATTTACTGGAATCCGGTCTCGCGTTGAGGCCGCCCTGCAGCAGCCTGGAGTTATTTTCATAAAGAAGCTTCATTGATTAAAAACATCGTTTTAATATTATATTCTTTAGGCCTCATGTGGAATGATGTAAAAAATGATATATTCACGGTAAGATTAGTATAAAAGCAGACTGGAATATTTAAACTATTTTCTCTGGGCCTTTTTAAAAGGCCCAGAGAAAATATCGAAAAGTGAAAAGTGAAAAAAGAAGAAAAAAAACAGTTTCACTTTCTTGTTTTCTTGTTTATTTGTTTTTTTGTTTTGATTGTAAATGTTGGACCAAAATAAATAAAAGCAAAACATAGAACATGACTCTCTAACAGGCCGAAGACAAAACATGTTTAATAAACATGTTTGAGGATGAAGAAAGTGACTTTCATAGAAACTTCAGATACTTTGTCGAGCAGGAACGATTATAACGTTTCATATAATTGCCACCTTAATAAAAAAAAGGTAGATATCGTTAAAATGTGTAATTTCGTTATTCATAGTTACTTATCTAATTTTGTCTTTGGAAAGTCTTCATTGTTCTTATATTTCATTATTATCATTATTTGTTTCTAATTATCTATTTCTTTTTTCTTTGGTCATCCAAATGTCTTGTTTTTCATTCATTTTTTTAATTGATTTTTTTTTTTGTATATTATTCGTTTCTAATTATCTATTTTGTTAGTTGTGTTTTTTCGTCCTTGACATTTTTCCTTAATTGTTTTTCATATTATCGTTATTATTTTTATTCTTATTTTCTGTAGGAATCAAATTAATTTCCTTACATGAAGCACTAAGCTTTGTTTTTTCTGTTAGTTTTATTGTTTTGTTTTCTACTAAATGTCGTATAAAATAAATACCAGAGTGGGATCAGTGAGTTCAATTTCGGTTTCTGGAGTTTTTCCCCCACTCACGTAACCCTGATCGACGTGACGTCATCAGTGGACTGACGGTGAATCTGGTCACGATTTCAACTTAACATTATTTTCCGAACACCGTGGCTTGAATCTCAGCAGAAATGTTTATTTCCACTTCAGTTTAAAATAACTTCAAACTCTTACCTTTTGAAATGGTGGAACAATTAATTAATTGCGTAATAATATCGACATATGTGCAAATATTATGTAACAACTATAAATAATGCGGTATGATTTTTATGTATTATTCTAATCTATATTTTTCAAGCGTGGCCTCAATTTGTGTACTTTAGAAAGACGGATACTTCACTCAGTGTATCACCAATGAATTAAAAACTATTCGAATATAAAAAAATATATATGATTTAAATATTAAAAAAATATTCGATTACAAAAAAGTAGTATTTAAATGTACTGTACATTTATGTATATCAAATAATTTGAATATGACTTTTTTGTATAAAACATTTGAATATAAATAATCATGGAAGTATTTAAAAATAAATAAATAAATAAATTTGAAAATAAATAGGCCTGCTATTTAATAATAATAATAATACATTTAAAATGTATACATCTTATTTGAATTCAAAATAGATATGTATTGTAGAGGAACGGTGTGGTCTTGATTGACAATCAAGACCACTCTGTCCCTAACGACTCCTAACGCCTCAGACCCACCCATATTAGTTATGCAGAACCAACTGCCAACGACTCTCTACGAACCAACTACTGGAAGTAAAATTCCCAGACTCCCAAACCAACCAGTTAGAACTGAACAAACCTCTTGGTTGAAAGGTGAAACGACTTCAAGCCAAAACCGAAGTTGCTTTGAAATCAACCCACATGGATTCGATTTTAAAAGTAGAAATATAAACTATTGACACTTAAACGTATTGAAATGTAATTAATTAATGAATTGAATCCATTCATTCATTAAAAAATTATATACATTTCCAAAAATAAATTGATTTGAAATAAAATTATAAATTGAAAATTAAATAAATAATTGATCAACAATAAATCATGTTAAAAACAAAAGTTATCAAAATGAGCCTCTTCTAAAAATACAAAATATATTTTACGAAGTTATATTGTTGACACGGAACTAAAGAGAAAGATAATAAATGAACAAGTGTTAAAAATGAACCAATAAATATACAATAAATGAGGCGTGGATTAAATTTATTTTCTAATAACATGGGCCTCTATTTAAAATACGTATGTGAACTTTTCTCCTCCCCTCCTCTCCTCCAGAGGTCCTCCTACTCCCCCTCCCTTCTCTCTCCCTCGCCTCCCTCTCTTCTCTCCTACCTCTCATCAGCGGAGTGGGTCACGTGGTCCGGTCCCGTACAAATCTCTCGGAAGGAGCTGAATAGTCTCACTCCTATCAGTCCCGATCTCCTCTCATCATATACCGGCAGCAGGTCCACCTAATCTCCGTTCGGATCTCTCCCTCTGACGCCTTTACCGGGTTTAAACCGGTGAAATCTGGAGACGCTCCACCGTCTGCTCTGTCCACCCGTGGAGAAGAAGGTTTTACCCACTGAGCTCCTCTGCGGAGGTTCTCCTGGAGGAGCTTTATCACAGGAGCCTCCTTATCTGGTGAGATAAAACTCTGAGAGCTCTCGGTATGAAAACCGTGTCACGTTATTATCTCGGTTCCCCGTCATTTCAGCTCCCGCGGATAGAAACAAGTAGAAGTTAGAAATGGAGGAGATGTTGGCGTCTGGTCTCCATCACGGTAGAAGTTTAGAGGAATACAGAGGAGTTTCTATGAAGGCATGGTGACACTGAGCGTCTAATATCTGAATATTTTTACCTCATGGAGTCTAACCGCAGATTTACTGACCGGTTTTTCTCCTGAAGGTAAGTCAATATATTCATTTAACTATTCTAAAACTTTCATAACGTGTCATTTAAAACATTTAATCAGTTCTGACAACAGATATACAACAAAAATTAACCCCAGAAAATATTTCTGTCATGTTAAACCAGCAAAGTAAGAGTATTACTGGAAATTCAGTCCGTTTGAATCCATTTTAATAATCCACTTAATTCTGTTTTTAATAAAAATAATTGGACAGTTTTTTTTTTACACATGGACGGAGAGCTCTGAACATTAAGACAACAACTATGTAAAAAGAAGACAGGGAATGTTGTGGAATTGCAATTAAAAAAAAGGGAACCTGGTGGAAGAAAATGAAAAATACAATTAAGAAATGGTTTATTTATAGTTGGAAGTTCGTTTCATCAAATGTATTTACTTCCTGGAGTCCAACTGCAGACATATACGATGTTCTGTGCAACTAATGGTAAATTAGATTAATGCAACAAAATATTAAGGTCACAATAATATAAAAACAAGATTAGAAAAATATTTGTGACGAATTACAGATCTTTAAGGTTAGTTTGTATAAATGTTTTATAAATTACAAAATAGAAAAATATCGTTTTTCCCAAAGAGGAAAACATATTTATTTTTGAATCCGGTTATTGAGCATAAAAGCCTGAAGTGATGAATGTGTAGGAGATCACAGATCTGACAGATCATCAGTTTAACGTGCTTTATTTTCTATCCACTGCCATTTACCTTCAAACAGAAGGTTCTGGGTTCTAATGGACTAAGGATGATTTAATCCTCTTCATCATTCCTCTTCATCATTCAGCTCCAACTGTCTGAAAACACAGATATTATTATTATTATTATATTATTTCTGTATTGTTGTCATGTTGTTATTGGGTATTCTTGGAGTAGCTGTATAATAGTGAAAGATTTGTCAAATTCTACTTCTTGCGATCCAATGAAAGATTATTCAAGGACAATAAATGCTGTATCTGCACTTTTTCTGCAGAAAATCTGTAATTTTTGCTCACTAAAACAAATTTTTTGGAGGGTTTAAAGAGAATCCGTTTCTTCTTTTGCCCTTTCTATAAAATATCTCTATTTCCTCCACAGGACCGGATCATTTTTTTTCAATAATGTCATTAATTTAGATGAGGTGAAGACCTCTAGGACACAAGACCCCTCTAGGAGACCCCTCTGGACGGATCCCCTCTAGGAGACCGCTCTGGACCCGAGACCCCTCTAGGAGACCCCTCTGGACACGAAACCCCTCTAGGAGACCGCTCTGGACCCGAGACCCCTCTAGGAGACCACACCTGCAGAACCATGTATCAGAGCCTGACCCTGTCCTCCAACCAATCTTCCTTCTCTCATGACACCGGGAATTACATCCACCCTACGGCCAGCTCCCCGGTCTACGTCCCCACCACCAGGGTCCCGGCCATGCTCCCCGCCCTGCCGTATCTACAGACCTGCGACTCGCCCCACCAGACCCACGGTCTCGGCGGCCACCACGGCTGGCCACAGACACCCACGGACGGCTCCTCCTTCCCCCCTAGCAGTCCTCATCCTCATCACGGCTTCTCCTACTCTCACAGCCCGCCGGTCAGCAGCAGCACCGGCCGGGACCCCTACCAGAGCCCGTTAGTTCTCGGTAACGGCGGCCGAACGGATCAGTACGGAGGCGCGCTTATGCGGTCGGTCGGAGGCTCCTACTCCAGCCCGTACGCCTACATGAGTCCGGAGATGGCGACCTCCTCCTGGACCCCTGGACCCTTCGAGAGCGGAGTGATCAGCCTGCAGGGCCGGCACGGAGGCCTGTCCGGGAAACGGTGCAGTCTGGGTAAGAGATCCGGTCCCGGACGGGAGTCTAAGACCAGGACATGGTGTGATGTCATTGAGAAGAAAAGTCATTTTTATGACTTGTAATATAATGTCGCCATCAGCAGAGTCACAAAAAGGGTTTGTCGAATTTACTTGACTGAACTTGATCCCCTTATGTCAACAAGTCCCAGAAAATCATTTCAGAGTTAAGTAATAATGAATAAATGAATCCCGTTTGCAGATACTGTTCTTATGTAGAGCTGCATTTTTAATTTGAGTTTTTTTCATTTTTCAGTTGATCTCTGCGATCATTCTGAAAATGAAAAAAAAAAAAATGTTGTTGTGAATGCAACAGGGAAAAAAAGGTCGTAAAATTTGCTTAATTTTATTGTTTTCATTTTTACTAACACATATTTAAATGCAGACATAAGCTGAAATTCCCTTTACTGATATAAGAACTATATTGATCAGAGAAAAGGTCCAGTCTGGGTGAGGGTCCTGTCCCAAACCTGAGTCTTCATTTGGAGAAAGGAAAACTTTAATTCTAGTATCTAAAATGACCATTTCGCAAAACTTCTCATTACCAATCATTTAAATCCCTTGATAAAATGATCTTCTGACCAGCAGAAATAATAAATTATATTAATCCAACAAATCCTTGTGACAGTTTTCGTTTGATCGGTTTGATCTAATTTGTATTTCTAATTTACTAGCAGCCATTCACTCACGATTTTATAGGACGTAAAAAAAAACAAGCACTCCAAAAAAATCAACAATGCATCAATTGGTAAAAATTGGTAAAAAAAAAAAAAATTCACAAATTAAATAAATAAATAAAAGGTTTATTAGCAGCGATAATCATCAATTTTTTTATTTTTATTTCAGTGTTAAAATGTCGACAATAATTGAGATTAAGTCCTGATTTGTAGACATTAAATAAATTATTGGCGCGTGAATGAAAAGGTGAGCATGGTTACGTCATGGAGGCTGATGATGAATTTAAAGTCACAGATTGCACACCTTCTCTCACACAAACACACAGAGAGGGTCTCTGAAATGTTAATGACCCCCCCCCCCATCGTTCCAGCAGACAGAGCACTTAATCAGTGATTCTTTGCGGGATTGTTTGAAGTGAGGCGAAAAAAAGAACAATCTAATTATTGCTCTTCTTTTTAGGAGCAGTTCGATGAGTCAGCATTTGCACTCTTTCACACCTTCAAATGATTCAATTTACCTCCAGCCTTTTGTGTCTTGTTGGTTTTCATTAATTCAACAGCAATTATTTTAAACGTATTTCGCGTTAATTCAGAGAGACGCTCCTCTGAGTGAACGGATCCTTCATTTCACCCTCATCTTCATGGTCATTCTTATTTGAAGTGGGGCACAGAGAAACACGATCTCACCTTAAGTATGACTGCCATTCCAGAATTATTTTCGACGTTCTTCTGGAATAATAGGAAAAATTAAACCGAAATATTGAAATTTATTCACGTTTTGATTTCATTTTAATCTAATTATCACCGATTTTAATGGGATAATGGATGGAGAAAAAAAAGATTAAATATTCTGGTCTGGGGCATCAGGAATGTTGGCAGGAGCCCGTCCTGCGTCAGAACCGTGATGGATGGAAGACCTCTGGATCCCCCAGACTGATAACGACTCCCGACCCCCAGCCTCCATCAATCTCCCCCCCTTCACTCACAGGGTTTGAGCTCCCTCCATCACGGACCTCCCGCTTGTCTCCATCACAGAACCAGAACCCAGAGCAGGTTCTACATGTCAGACCAGGGACCTAAGAACAGGATATTGTTGATTCTATTCTGGTTTTAAAGGCTGAGACTGATTTTAAAAAAATGATGGAGAGAACATTAAAAGATTTTTAAATTAAATAAATACAATATGGAATATTGAATATGTAAACCTTTTTTTTTAAAGTACCAAAAACATTTAAATAAATATTAATCTCTGACACAAACATTTGTAATCATTTATAGTTGAAAAATGTGTAATAAAATATAAAATAATAAAATTACTCATAATTATGAAAAAGGTGAAGAGAACAAAAAACGGGACTTTTCAAGTATTATTTTAAATATTAAGTATTTGAAGAAAAAAATCAAAATCGATACTAAAACATTAACTAACAACAAATATTTAAAAACAAAAATTATTACAAATTGTATTCAATTTAGGAGATTCTCACAGAAACCTGTTTGAGAATCTCTGAGTCAATATTTCTAATGTAGATTAAAATTCTGACTATTCTACATATACAATGTGTAAATACTGCACAGATATATTTCTGCAGGCGTTGAAAATGATTCATTTATTTACTCATTACTATTGTTATTTTACTCTTTCTTTCATTCATTTAGTCACTCAGTGGCAGATTTGACAGTTTTGTTTCCAATGAGAGCAGCTTTCTCAGATTCCTGTTGATGGTGTCTCTATTAACTCTGATACAAGATAAGCGGTTAGACATAACAAATAGATGAATTCCAACTACATTCTTTTGTAGTTGTGTGCCTATATTATTATTCTGCCCTATAAAAAATCCTCAGTTATTTAACATTTCAATCACTTTCATTGCTTAAAGTTTTTTCGTTTAGCTATAGGCCTATACTTTCAACTCGTCCAGCAGCCATCCCATAGTTTGACCCAAACTGTATTTTTTACATCAGTTCTAATTTGAACGTTTTGAAAGAAATATATCTCCAATATTATTTTTCTCAACACAGTTTGACATTAATGACACGAGCAGTATAATAATATATACAAGCATCATTTATTCAATAAATCCCTTGTTTCATAAAGAACAGCGAGAGATGTGAATAATGTTGATATATTCTATATGTGGCTTCCAAAAGAGATAATGATCTATAACCACTCTCTAATATTTAGTTTATATGCTCTTTCAATCTCAACCACATTTCATTCTAATTTATATCACAGCTGGCCCTGCTACTTATTAAATTAACGCCAACCCGTTAATTTAAGACGATTGATTCTGTCTGCTGTGTTTCATAACAAAATACATTTGTATCATCTGCAAACATTAAATATTTCATCATTTTTAAATCATTTTAGCTGCTGTACAAATACAATAAGATAAAAGTAGAAATAAGTTAGTCTCAATAATGAACCTTGAAAACCACATGTACTTTTTCTAAGGTGGGAATCAGTATTATTAATAATAATATATAAATATTAACGTGAACAAATCTTTTATTTGGTTCCGAGTGGACGAACATGGTTGATGGGTCGTGTTTGTTTTTCAAACAGTAATAGATTTAGGAGAAGAATAATGTCCATGTTTACGATAAATAATGATAATAAACATCTGTACCAGAAAACATCTGTGAGCGTTCCATTCAGGGATTTAGGTCTGTTGATGGATCTGAAGGTTTGAGGATGTCCTCCTGTGTTTCCTCCTCAGACCTGGTGGATGACATGTCCACTGAGGGCAGGGAGTGCGTCAACTGTGGCTCCGTTTCCACGCCGCTGTGGCGCCGAGACGGTACCGGACACTACCTGTGCAACGCCTGTGGCCTCTACCACAAGATGAACGGCATCAACCGACCCCTCATCAAACCCCAGAAGCGACTGGTAAGACAGAAAGCTGGACAAACACATTATCCAGCCATACACTGTAAAAAACAACAAATACATTTTTAAAAAAACTGAAAAATTCATACAATTTATGGTAAAATATAAAGGTCCCATGTACAAGAAATTACGGTAAATTGCTATTAAAAAAGGGGGATATAATTTCACCTGCATTCCACTTACATAGTTAATTGCATAAAATTACAATAAATTAAAACTTTTTTTAAACCTAAAACTGTCAAATGGCGACAGAAGAAGATGGTCAATATAAAAACAGTATATCGCTGTACTATATATGCTGAACTATCTTAAATTAAAAAAAAACGGTAAATAACTTATTTCTGAGCAGAATGTGTGAAAAAATGTTACTGTGTTACTTGCTAAAATAACAATGCCATAATGTCATTGTAGTAAAAGTATCACTCTGTGTAAATAAGATTTGCTGATATGAAAACGTAAATAACTAAAACGTAAATAATAAAATTATGTGAAATAAACAGCATTTATACTACAAATCCCAGAATGCAACTTTGCAACGTCATATTTTTTTTAAATACTCTGGGTTTATTCTGAATTTTAGTAAACCAGACAAGTAGTTAGATTACTCGACTTAACTATAAACCAGACTCAATCAGTTAATGGCGTCTATAAAATGACAAAAAGTGAAACATATTGATGTTCAAACAGAGTCACAAATAATGTCTCAAGTTCGAAGATGATCTGTTTACGATATTAAAAAAAAAACTTCTTCAAAGAGGAGGAGGAAAGGATTGATTGTAGTCCTCCAGAGAAGCTGGCAGGAAGCAACTGAAAGTAATCTCATTACTTCCTCCAGAAGGTTTTGGCTTCATTTCTATTGGTTTGACGATATTTTGTGGAGAGTTGGTCTCTGTATGAGGAAGAGGAGGTGCGGGTGTTGAAGCTTAAGAATTAAAATAAAAAAAGCGATAAACCTGATTGTTCTGCTGTTGCAGTCTGACGGGTTTGGGCGGGGTCTCTGACCACACAGGTGGGTTTGATCAGGTAGCGTTTGTAGGCGATTCCGCTGAGTTTCATGATAATTAATGTATTTTGAAGTCGCTTTTTTGACCTTTCGACCTTATGATTGCTTTAAAACGCAGCATATCGTTCAACAGTGGGAGCCATATAATAAAACATAATAATAACCAATGAATAAAAGAAGACAATAGAATTATTTTATCACACAAACGAAGGAGAAAAACCCTTAAATCTAAACCTGATTTATGACTACGTATGTATTAATTAACATTCTGACTGGTTGATGGAGAATAAAAGTTTCCTTCTCAGCTCTAGTCTGCAGCAAAAAGCTCCGCTGATTACAGCCGGCCTCATAATTTTAGTTCCAAATTCTTTTTTGGCCTTCCCATGATGCTCAGTTGTTCAGTTAAATTAACATGATGCTGCTGTAAATCCGACTGTATGACTTCAGCAGAATATTGTTCAGATTTAACTTCTAATGTACAGTAAGTAAGTTTTCAATGGCAGTGAGACAGGAAATGAGCCATATATGGTACTTCAAAATACTGGAGTAACTTTTTAAAGGGAATAAACTTCTTTATAGAACTTGAGTACATTTTTGGTGATCAATCTGTTAAGATCTGAGTTCTTCTCCCTCTGTGTGTGAATAATAATAGTTAATAATATAATAATCGTACACGGTGACACGTACACAGTGACACTTTGTCATCAACTATTATGACTTCCTGCAATAAAGAGCAGGATTGATTTCATGTTGTACCAGAGCAATGAGTAAAGTAGATAAAGCATTTCATGACTGACTTAATGCAACATAAATATGTTCATTTATGTGATGCCATAATTACTAAAGAATATTAAGTATGTTCATGTCCCATATTTAGTTTTCTTTTAATTACAGTTATCCAACCAGGAAGACTAATTACATAAGTGCAGCCAATCCCACATTTAAACCTGGAACAAATACAACATATTATACAGAAATATCCACGGTAAAAGAACAATAACTGTTCATACAGGAAAAACAAGCTCAAGTCTCCCACCACCAGGCTCACTTCGTAATGCTTTTAAACTCGTCAACTGATACCATGGGATCCAGTTTGTAAATCGTTCTAAGTTGCTTGGGGTCGGTCCAACTTTATTTAATACGGTCAGATGAGATGTGAGATGTGAGATGTGGGTGAGTGTTGGGGGAGGGGTTGGGGGAGGTGTGGGTAAGGGTTCGGGGAGGGGTTGGGTGAGGTGTGGGTGAGGGTTGGGTGAGATGTGGGGGAGGGTTAGGGGAGGGGTTAGGGGAGGTGTGGGTGAGATGTGGGTGAGGGTTGGGGGAGGTGTGGGTGAGGGTTGGGGGAGGGGTTGGGTGAGATGTGGGTGAGGGTTGGGTGAGATGTGGGTAAGGGTTGGGGGAGGTGTGGGTGAGGGTGTCAAGGCTTGTGGGCTTTGTCTTTCCCAGGAACCCTTCGCTCCACAGCAGCTGTGGCTGAGAGTTTCCCACCGTCTCCTCCAACCTGTGGGCTGCTCTGTTTCTGTTTGTTCTGCCGTGGCCTTGTCCTTGGATTGAGCCGCTTTTAGATGAGGCTCTCCACAGAAACAGCGCTGTGCTGCTAATAGTGATAAGACGGTGTGAAAAAAGAGAAAAAGCGTATTTCCTTCAAATGTGGATCCAGTAATGACTTCATCTCCTGTTTATGTGGAGATCGTTGCTGTGAAAGCTCCAGGAAACATCTCAGCTCACGTTGGAGAAAACTTCTAGAACACGACTTGCAGGCTCTTCTCATTCATCTAAATATCCTGATCTTCTCCTGCAGCAGACCACATGTCGCCGGGCCGGGCTCTGCTGCACAAACTGCCACACCAGCACCACCACCCTGTGGAGACGAAACGCTGAGGGGGAACCAGTGTGCAACGCCTGCGGACTCTACATGAAGCTGCATGGGGTCCGTAGCTCAACCCGCCCACCTTTATTAGTGAAGTCTGCAGCATCATTACATCTCAGCAGAACATATCTGTAGTTACATTTTGACTGGATTAATATCTATTGATTTGTCCTCTTATCTCCTGAGTTTCATCCACAGTCGTCATTCATGTGTATAAAGTTTTCTTATTACAGATGGACACAAATCCTCTCTGGGTATCCATGATTCATGTCGCGGATATCCGCAAATATATTCTGACTAGTTATAATTCCAGTTTGAGATATCTACAGTAGAATTCTGACTTGTCATAATTCCAATGGAATGGAGGAAATATTACATATTCCTTTTAAGATATCGTGAATTCAGTTTTGACTAGTCAGAATGACGTAGCAGATATCTCAAACTGGTATTACAATAGACTTAATCTAATTGTAAACATCTATTAACAACTTAAAGATATCTAAGAAGGAATTTTGATAAGTGATATCTCAAACTTCAGATATCTTTATCTTTAATTCTGGATAGCCAGAATGTTATTACAGATATCTGGAACAAGAGTTTTGTCTTGGTGAAGTTAAGTTGCAGTTATCGGTCATGACACTGTGAGCTCTGGAGGTTAAGGAACCGGGAGTATCCCTGTCTGATCTTTACTGCTCTCCTCCCTGCAGGTGGCCAGACCTCTGGCCATGAAGAAAGAGAGCATTCAGACCAGGAAGCGCAAACCCAAGATGCCCAAGACTAAAACCTCCACCGGTAGGAAGCATCCGAGAAGAAAGGCGTGTTGTTCAAAAAATGGTCTCTCTGTACTAACATATATTCTTAATCCATCCTGTTGATTCTTCAGGATCCACCACCTCTGACAGAGGTTCCCCGACCTGCCTCTCCGCCTCAGAACACGCCTCCACCATCAAGAGTGAATCCAGCATAACTCCTTCCCCCTATGCCGGACAGACCGTCACTTCTGCCACTCAGGTAAAGACCCCCACTGCTCACTGCTTATCAGGAGCGATAACCATTTCCACCATCTTTAATGAAACAATGGAGCAGCCATCGGGATCACCATGAGGTTCAGTGTCTTGCTCAAGGACACTTCGAGATGTAGACTGCAGATGCCGGAGATTGAACCACCAGCCTTCTGAAAAGTGGACGACCGCTCCAATTCTTTTCTACTAGCATCTGATGCTGGTAGGATCAACCAGGTGGCCCCCCTCTGTCACCAGCCAACCGGTCGCGTCTGGGGTTGCGCTACTGCTTTGGGATTGGGCGGCCAGTCAGTCATCTGAGGCAGGAGTTGTCGGATTCTGCGTGGTGGTCTCGAAAAACTTTGCAGTACCTGAAGTCTTTAAGCCTGTCATGTCGAAGATCCGGTTCCCCACAGTAGCGGAATGCAACCCAACAACAGGCTCCATGGCCGTGTGTCTCGATCTCGCTACCAGGGGTGGACAGCAGTCCAGAGAAACCTCCAGAACGTCCAGGAAACCGGACTGGGCCCTTCAGATCGTGATCGGTCTAAGTAATATACTAGTCCCGGTCCAAGGCTCGGATAAATGGGGAGGGTGGCGTCAGGGTGGACATCCCAAATAAAACCTTTGCCAAATCAATGTGCAAGAAACTCACTCCAAACCAGGTGGGACTGAATGATCCGCTTTGGCGACCTCTGTAGATATACACTCAAAAACAGGAAATATATATTATATAGTTCTATTTCAGTAAAATTGTGTACTTACTAGTGCATCATGGCAGTGTTTGTTAAAAACACTCGTCGTGAAGTAAGCATAACTGAATAATTAACACCAGGCAACTCTTAAAAACTAAAAACATGAAGATTAATAGAAAACATAACTTTTGATTCTGATGATCATTCTCTGAATGATCCAACTTTGACGACACCAACAGCGGTGGGGGGCCCATATAAAAATTCTGCTGAGGGCCCTGTTAAGTCCGGGTCCGGCTCTGTGCTCTAGGGTCTCCAGCTGGTATTTTGGATCAAAGCCTGAAATGTTCTCATCATCTGTCAGGTTTATCAGAAGAATCAAACTAACCTAAAACTGAACTTCTTCTGTCCTCCAGCATACGGCATCTCAGCTGGACACCATTGGATCAGGACACGTCAACATAAAATACGAGGACTATTCCTTCACCCCGACCGCCATGGCTTCACACAATTCCTGGTGTGCTCTCTCTCAGGCGTGAGCCACCTCCACCTTCACCTCCAGGATCTGTGGAGAACCAGGATTTGAGACTGTGGTTAGAGGACATGCTTCACTGTAACACACTGGTTCTGCCGCTCAACATGAACGACTTGGACCAGGTCCACAAGGACACAGGGTACTCTGGATATGTGAGAAGGTCGACAGGAGCAAGGAATGAAGGTGGACCAGGAATAAAAGCTCCAGCAAACCACATGTCCTCAGTGGGATGAGATTCGACCTCCCTCCGCCCATGAAGGAGCTCCTCCTTCTGGCTTGGTTTGAGCTTCTCGTCTCTCTGAGGTGTTTCTAGGAACACCAGGAGAACATCATCACCTCAGGCAGAGAGAGAAGAAATGGACAGAAACTACCTTTTTATGGCCGTTGAACATTAGCAGCGTGTAGATGATTAACTTTTATAGACACATTATTTATGTTGAGATAAGGACGGTTAAAGTAATGATGGACGCTAAACTCCGCTCGCTCAGGTAGAGCGCTGTTTTTATACCACCTCTGAGCGATGACCTTTGACCCCTGGGTTATATAAGTGATGTGTTTTGACAAGATACAGCAGACGTGTGTGATTCATATCAGAGGTGTCTCATCTTAATGAAAGTGCAATGACTCAATTTTTCTTTTCAAAAATTGAAGACGAAACAAAGACTGTAAAATTATTTTAATCTAAATTTATTTTTTTGGTCTGTATTTTTTCACTATGTAAGGGAAGTTTGTTGTTATAAAAAAAAAAATCCCTCTATTTTTGATGCTGTTTGGAAATCTGTTGAGGTAAATAAACTGATTTGCATTTTAATAACGTGACTCGTCTGGTTTTACAGTGAATCTCTCAAACATCTAGTGGAGATGAATACCACACTTTTTGTATCCAAGACAATATTCATGTCGTGTCAGTGATTCCCCACTTTTATTTCTGACATTGCTTTTGTCTTTTGACCCCCTCATCAGCTCCACCCAAATCCCAAATATTCTCCTTTCTTCTTCTTCCTCTTCTTCTTCTTCGTTGGTCTGTCCCCTTTAAGGGTCTCCACAGTGTACATCAGTTTCCATCTTGTCTCACCAACCAACTGCATGTCCTCTCTCACCACATCCAGAAACCTCCTCTTTGACTTGTGTGAGTGAATGTATTTTACAGTAAACACTTTTACATAAAACATCAGCATCAGTCTTTTTGCTGGAGTCAAAAAAAATTATGGACGTATATATTTTTTCTTGACACTTCGGGGTCTACATTACAAAAAAAAATAGTTCGAATTTCTGGAATAAAATACCCGCAGCTGTGGTTACCAGAATTTTGCCGCAGAGATATGGTGACCATTACCATTAAACATTACGCTAAAATTACAATGAAAAAAAAGCCTGGATATAATAGCAGCCTGTTAATTAATTAATATTACTGTTAGCAAGGATAGAACATTAAATGACAATGAATGAAAATAAATTTTGACTTATTTTACCTTGAAATCATTATTTCACAAATATTAAACAATGGCAAGATTTGTTTTTATTATTAATTTAAATGTGGATAACAGCAAGTTCTGTCATTTACACAGAATAATCATTTTAAATTAATGACTTGCTTGTAACATTATGGCAATGGTCCACCAATTTTTCCAAAAGTGTATTTCCAAAAGTAGAATTTTGTGTTAAATATTTTCCAACATGTTATTTACCATTTTGTTTTTTGTTTTTTTGTTTTTTTAAAAATAATTCATTATCTTTTACAGCGACGGTTACGATCTTTTGCTGTTGCCGTGAGTTTTATATCAAATATTTTAAATGGAGGATGTTTATAGTATTAAGAATGAAATCTATAACATTTATCATTAGATTTCACGTATCCTTGTTGACATAAGAATACACTTTTGATTGACAGTTGGGAATCTGAACACGCCTCAAGAAAAGATTTGTCAGTTCATGCTGATTTATGCTCCTGTGTTTGTGTGCGTGTGTGAGTGTTTGTGTGCGTGTGCGTGTGTGCATGTGTGTGTTCATGCAGGGCGTGTTCTCCTGGTTGATTAAGTAGACAGTGTTGTCGACCAAAGGTTATATTCCACCTCTGCTTTATGGCGTTGGTTCACCATGGAGGAAAACAGCAGCCTGTCAGCTTTACGGCGAGCGTGGCGACACTCCGGCACCAGCGGCTCTGCCCAGCTTTATGACGGCGGGCCGAGATGTGGAGGTCTTATCTGTTCCTGGGAGGGTCTGCTAGAGTCCGATGTGAAGATGCAGAAGCAGGAACTTTTACAGCTCGGATTTAAAAAGAGCTGAGATGCCGTACAGAACATAAATAAACCCGAATGAGACGATGCCCACCGGCCCGTTTGCTGGTCCGTGTCTTCAGTAAGATATGTTTGAAGAAAACTCGGTTAAAAAATTGTATTGTATTGTTGTGGGGGGGGGTTAACACTTATGGGTTACATAACACCAGTAAAACTTCTCCTAAATGCTACTGACTGTCCTTTTATCGTTGTTTGTCTTGTTTTGTCTTTGTGGTTCACATACGGGGGATCTCACCCTCTTTGATTGGTTTAACTAAATAAATCCACCTGTGGCCTGCAAACCAAGTGACCAGAAACCGAAATCTAAGTTTCCATCCTGTTAAGGATGAAGAATGAGGCAAAGCTGGGCTCTCTCGGTGATGTTGGCGTTGCTTTTATCCAGGTGAGGTCTCAGGTTACCATTACATGAATTAATAAATAAACACAGAGAGAGAGAGAGAGAGAGAGAGAGAGAGAGAGAGAGAGAGAGAGAGAGAGGAGGTAGTGATCCTACATGAACCTCAGGATGGAGAACAGGGCATCCTGGATCCTGGCAGTGGATGGAACAGAACTTTCACTGGCTGGAGAAAGTGGCTGAGAAATTGAGGCAAACTGAACGTTGTCCCTTAGAGAACAGAACAGAGAGGAAACTTTGTCTCTCAGGGTCGGAGGGGCGAAGCAAAGATGCAGCAGCCATCATGGCCTTGACAGCAGTTTGGCCCCTGCCTCTATGCCTACAGGTCTAAATCACAGCCAAGGTTTTTTTTATCAGCACCGACTGTCAGGAGGAATGAATGCACTACTTCACCCGACAATCCTAAATTACACGCAGAGAAAACAAAGAGGAGGGCAGAGAGACTCAGAGAGGGCAAAGAGGGACAGGAAGTGAATGTTTGGCTGATATTTACTCCTCAGTTCTCTCATTCTGACCTTGAACAGTTTTAACCAAAAGCTCCTACACCACCATAGAGGATATTATGTGTTGCACAAACTCTCTACTGATTTAAATGAAGTTTGGGGTATGGGTTTAGGATGAACAGGAGAGGAATATATTTTTGGAATTTTGTAGAATCTGGATCCTTAACTTTATCAAATAGAGACAATGTGATTTTAACATAAACATTGTGGCTGTGATGATGTGACCTGCAATGACCTTCGACCTCCCTTGAGCCTCACAAAATATTCTAATTAATCTGATTCCATCTGGAGGTTTTCAAGGCGCATCCAACTGAGAGGGGAGCCAGAACTCTCTGGAGGGACTACATATCTCATCTGGTCTAGGTGCACCTCTGAATCCTTCAGGAAGAGCTGGAGAAGGTTGCTGGGGAGAAGGACGACTGAGGTTTGAGACTCAGGTTTAAGGCTCAGGTTTGAGGCACAGGCAGACGTGTCCTCAGCCCCCATAGGGTTAACATTCTAATATAGTGAATTACTACAGCCATGTTTAAGGTTGAGCTCAGAGGAATGTGTCCTCAGCTTCACAAAACAAGCAGGACAAAGGTCTGACAATAAGAGCTCCATAAACCAAAGTACATCTCACCACACACACACACACACACACACACACGTACACAAAAAACAGACCCACACGCTCCCTCTAACACACACACAATATACTGGTTAGTAAGGAGGAGGATGGACGGTTCGAGGCCCAGCAAGTCTACATGTCGAAAGGTCCATGAGCAAGACCTTCAATCCCAATCTGCTCCCCGGCTCTTTAGTCTCAGAGGTGTCTGATCTGTCACCATTGTACTGAGGTGAGAAAAGCATTGTTCCTCAGCATGCTCATCATTCCTCACCTGTCTGTTTCCACCTCCCACTCATCAACCTTCTCCTGGACTGACACGACTCGCCTCACCTCAAATCACACTCAGGTGTTTCTGTAAACGGCTTTTAGATGCAGCTCACCAATGAGCTGTCACAGTTTACTTTCATATGTGGTCATTTGCATGACAAAGACTTCACACTTACATGAGAAGCAAAACACAGGATTGGAAAGAGGGTTGAAAAACCACTTCTGCTCCTTGGTTAGTTTCAGTTAGGACTCGATACTCAAAATAACCTTCAAACATCTCCACCACTATCAGGTGTATCTGCACCACCATGTTGTCTACCAACAGGTAAGCACTAAAGTAATTTATTTACGGGACACTTTTGTCCTGTGCGAATTAAACCTTTCGCATTCTTTGCAATGTAAGTCGCCTGTTTGCATGACCTGGGATCTTTTCCGACCCAGTGTTTTCATGCATCAACTCATCTAATCCGAAACAGCTTTCTGCCACGCACAGATGATCCACACTCCAGTTCATAAGGTGCAGTAATGCTACGATGAGCTGGGGGCCAACATCCAATAAGCTCCCAGAAGAAGAATATGACAAATTTCGTCCATCTAACTATGTTTAACTCTTTCAAAATAGATATGAGTGAACGACTGTCCGATGTAAACCAATGCTGTATTGAAGTCGCCATATTTGAAATGTGTCGCTATGCGTTTGCTGAAGAAACTCCGCCAGATGCTGGGCTTGTGCAGATACAACTCAAACAGAGATCTTTCTGAAACAGTGTTTACATGCAGCGACTGGCTATCGGAAAGGCTTTCTGAAAGGACTTAGACTACATCCTTGCAAAGGAAATTAATCTAATTCTCAACCCATCTTGTGTCAGTAACATTTTACCTGTTACCATGTGTAACAAATCTGTTACTAAGTGTGAGTAATATGTTACCATGTGTGAGTTATATGTTACCATGTGTGAGAAATCTTTTACTAAGTGTGAGTAATCATAAACCATGTGTGAGAAATCTGTAACTATGTGTGAGAAATCTGTTATCAAGTGTGAGAAATCTGTGATTAAACACAAAAAAAACAATATTTCTGATGGTTGATTTTTTTTTTTTAGATAAAAGGCACAAACATCATCATATTACAGCAACAACATGAAACAAAACAATGAGTTGATTTGTTAATATTGTTTTGTTTAATGTAAATAAACAAAGTCCATATAGACAATGTCTTCGGTTCTACACTACAGCAGAAACTCTGTGTCAAAAGCTTCATGTCTATTCTTATCCTCCTCTCTTGTTTCCGGTTTCCTGTAAAAAACTAAATCTGCAACTCTATTCAAATCCACGGTGATGTGTTTGATGAGGTCACCATTCAGTGGGACGTCCATCCCTTCTGTCTTCAGGCACCAGGACGGTGAAGTGGTTTGTTCAATTCCTCTTAGGAACATCTCTATCTTGACACCAAAATAAAAGCTTTACTACAAAATCCACTTGTGATTCGTGGTGTCCACCAGCTGGGTTCCTTTGCTGCTCCAGCTGATCCAATAATGCCACAACAGATTCATAGAAGGTCCTCAAGAGTGCCCCCTGCATTTGGACGACCTGAATCTCCTTAACAGATGAAGTCTGCTAGCTCTTTTCATTAACATCAACAGTTTAGATTTCAGTCAAACATCTAGGTTCTTACAAGAAGTATTATATCTATAGTGTAAGTTGTTATTCCACCCATAGACCCCCATAGAACATCTAATCGCCTGAATAGTGTCCCACTTTAAAGATGAGTTGAAAGGTCATAGGTGCCAAAAGACCTTTGCTCTGGGCCTCAACTGGATCGGTTGCATCATTTAGAGGGCTGACACACCTGACGGCCGGCCGGTCACCTATGAACATTTATGGTTGTTTTTGCATTCTGTCCAACAGTGTTGACAGCAGCGTCCTCTTATCGGCAGTTAGTCAGCCAGCTGAGTTTGCTGAATCCACCGGACGAGAGCTTAATCGGTGAGAAGAAGCGAATCAGAGCGAGGCAGGAGAAGCAGGGTCAAAGACAGCCCATTATTTTAACGGACAAAGGTTTTCAAGAAGACTTCTGAAATCAACAAAGTGAAACTGTCTAGAGATTGCGTGTTTAAAAGCAGGGACAGCTTTATCTTAACACCCTTGTATTTGCACTAAGTCTTCCTGTTTGTCTATTTTGCCCATCAAGTATATCGCACTGCCACCTTCTGGTAGAACATTTAGTCTTAAAGCGGGTGAGGAACATTTAGACCCGCTGGTTCAGGGGGGTTCACTGGCAGTTCCTTCAGTTTTGTTTGCTGTCTGATTTTTAGATGTGGGCTTTTCAAATTTCAGACAAAGAGCTGTGCGAGGAAAAACTTTTAAAAAGTATTTCCCATTGGATGGATGACACTTCAGGACAGCACTGAGCCTATAGCTCACAGCCTCAGCAGAAAAAGCAGCTCACACTGAGCTGTCACAGCTCGTTTCCTGAATGAGATCAACGACATCAGTATCTATTTCATTCAGGAGAGATGAGTGAACGAATCAAGATAATGGTTTAGGACATGTGACTATTAGTCTGACAGAAAGTCTTTGGTGCTTAGTCTCTTCAGGGTGTTTGTAATCGATGGATTCTTGCCCTGAGCAGTACTAAGATAACTCCACCAAGGAGTCCAGGCACTGGTGGCGGTGGCTGATGACTCTGAAGAGGCTGGCGAAATAGTGAAATTTGTGAATCCAAAACATTTCAACACTTTTTTTACTTGTTTATACTTCAGATATGACATCCTCACACTCGCGTTTCCCATCTGTAAAGGTTTTTTTTTATGCTTTCCAGAAACCTACTGTATTCTCTGTAAACACTGGCTGCTGCTGTGAAGGAATGGCCGGTGTAGATTAATAAATCCGGACTTACAGGGCCATTTATTTTTAATGTATGACTTTGCTTGACCTTAGCTTGATAATGGTATTTAATATGTTCTTCTACTGCCACAGGTTCAAACTAAGCTCACTTAATGGGCTTAATGGTCACATATTGATCATCTTGAGCTCATTTAGCTGGTGCTACCGTTAGCACACGTCAACTCTCAGGCTGCTCAGGTAAAGTATGGAATCAGGTCATTTGAGACACAAAGTGTTTTCTTTTAGTGTCGTATCACGACAAACCTGCCGGCCTTCTGTTGGCAGTGAAAATGGAAATAAATAAGACTAAGAAGAAGGAGAAACCTTTATTTTTAACATACAATCATACAAGGTCTAATCATCTATGGAAGTTTGTATTCTTTACGAGCATCTCGTGGATATGTTTCTCAAACTGCGTGAAAATGAAACAAATTATACCAACTATCAGGTCATATTTGGACCTGGATTTTGTTGACAGAAAGACAGAGAGAGAGAGAGAGAGAGAGAGAGAGAGAGAGAGAGAGAGAGAGAGAGAGAGAGAGAGAGAGAGAGAGCGCGTTAGATCATCAGTTTGTTTCAAACTGTTGGTTTGTTGTTTGTTGGTTGCTTCAGGAAGGGCGCCGGGATACAACTGAAATGAAGGGAGAGACATTCAATAATTCAGTCCGGCCCAACCCACCTTCTCCTCGCAGCCCGACCCAGACAAAGTTCGAGAGGAACCGGTTCTTTAAGGGCCACAGTTGACTGTCCTCAGCTCCACATGTTTCATTCATACTTTTATCTAGAGTCAACAGCACTCGCCCTCCGAGAGAGAGAGAGAGAGAGAGCAGCCGCTAGATGTTTCCTCATGCGTCTGATGACCTTTTTCCTTCAATGTATTTTTGTGGCGAAGAAAGAGTGAGAAACACATGTATTTATTCTCCCTGAGCAAAGACCATGAATCACACAATCTGCTGGTATTATTAGCTCTCAGCTCAGGCCCCGCTCTATTCACAGACTTATTCTTCCATTTTTAGGAGGAAAAACAAATGAGAGAACAGCAAGAGAGGCAGAGTGAGGTGGAAAACAACGGGCTGATGGATTATCCCTCAGAAGAACGATGACTTCCACGACCGTGAGTCGGATTGTTTCCCTCAGAAAACAAAGGTTACAGGAAGAACGGGGGGGTTAGAATCCACTTTCTATGGGGGAAATCAAGAGAAAAACCTGCTTCCATTAGCAGTCACTCATTCATTCCTTCGTTTATTTCGAACGTTGGAAAACACACAGAGGAAGAGCCTCATTTTCAGCCAAGATTCCTATAATATAATAAATACACTCAAATAAAACAGCGATAAAAGAGGACAGGGCTAATTAGTTAGACATAACATTTAACAATACTCCAATATAGTGCAAATAAAATGAATTTTTTTACTACTGTGGATACATTTTTGGTACCATCAGGGAGTCATGTCTGAGGCCTCATTCAAACGACACCATTTCACCTAAAAAGATAAGATAAGATAAAATATTCCTTTATTAGTCCCACAAAGGGTAAATTTGGTGTGTTACAGAAGAACAGTGGAAAGCCAGACAATATTAATGTAATATATGTGTTATATGAATAGGAGCATATAAAGAAATAGGAACACTATAAACAAGAGCAAATATAAAAGAAAATATATAGAAAGGAACATTATACAATATAGACGATGAGCCGATTCAACAGAAAATGTAAACTTTTTGAGTAAATAGGTAAAATATAACCCATGGAAACGCCAAAAACACTCTGCATGCAATTCATAATGGCTGACTACCTGTTCTGTTTAAGTCAAAGTACCAAGACACTTTTTGGTATATCCTATGGTTTACATGTCTTCATACATCTAGCTGAATATAAGTCCAATTTGGAACTTGGTTTAATTAGTGCCGGAGCATGAGGTTCATGCTCCGGCACTAATTAAACCATTACACATTAGACAAAATACTGATACTGCACAGCTGTAAAGTCATACGCCTGAGTGAAGTAATGATATTGAACAGCAAGCGAATGCTAAAGAAAACCTAAACTTTATCGTGTAAAGTGAAACGGGCCCTGAATGACCATCATTCAAAGACTGCAGCGCCGTGAGACACGGAGGAGCATCTGTAAAAGAACTTTATCATGACATGATACTGACAGGATAAGGAGGCCGATTTTCTGATTTAAAGACGACGCTGTGTCCAGTCACCGTCCAGCTGCAACGGTGATGAATCATCACGCAGGGTTATGTTCTGCCTGTCAGGGTATGATGTATGGTTCAAACCCACAGAAGATGGCCGTTGTAGTCATAGAGTGAACTGTATGAAAAGTCTTCATAAAATCTATGAAAAGGGCAGCACAATATTTTTTGTCACGTAAAGCTGGGACAATATATTTAGTATCCAGAGAAGAAGCAGATGTACCTGGACCCAAACACAGACTGTTAGCTTGTATGTGTTTGTATCTGCATGAGTCATCACCCGTCACAGACGTCAGCCCCCCAGCCTCACAGCTCTGCAGCACCCCATATCACGTCAGAATGCTCTTCAGCACCCACCAGTCCCTCACAACAACTGCAGCATCTGGCACCGGCTCCTCTCCCCAGCCCCGGCCTCGTCAGTTCTGTAGACGTTGGTGTTTATTTTATGACGGGTGGGCCCAGACGGTTCAGGAGGATGAAGAGTGAAAGTGACTGTGAGCTCGATTCATGTTCCACCATCCAGATTAGTGAGGTGAGAGGAGAGTTAATTCTCTGGAAGGATGACAGGAGGAGTAGAGACCCGAACACACGGGCAGACGGGTACATTATTTATTTGAAGGGGCATTCTGTACAATTAATTATCTCCATTAATAAATATAATACTCATAAGTATGTTTTTGCTAGTATATAATCAGATGAATATAAGAATCTTTTTTAAACGATAGCTCGGCGTGAGTCCTTGATATCTCCAGATGGGGGCGGGTCATCTCCCATGTTTTTACAGTAGCCTTGAAGGGACAAACGGAAATCTGGCTTTTAGGTCGACATGGCAGAGAGATGAAGTAGAAATAGGACACCTCTTAAAACCAACGAAGAAGAAGATGTTGAATGAGAGTTGTGTCGGGAGAAGACTGTGTCAACCAGAAAAGAGGCTTGAAAAGAAAAGGTTAGTTGTGAGACAACTGATATTCAAAATTTACAAAACTTTTTTTACAAGCTCATGACAATGAATCGGTCTGACTCAGGCAAAAATGATAAAACCCTCAGAGCTGCTCCAGAGCTATTCTTTTCTCCGAAGCGGTTTATGAAGGTATATTTGCTTATCAGATACTTCAGTGGATGTTGGTGAGTCACTGGAAGAATCTATAGTTCAACAGGGGGTGAGGGGGTCAACAACGAGGACCTGAATGAGGGCTGATAAGGACAGAATTGGCTAGGCTGAGGAGTGGAGGGGGGGAGAGACTGGGGAGTCATGTTCAACGTCCATCGAGGATGAAGGAGATTAAAAAATACATTTTTCTTATAGTGGTTGTTTTTTTCATAACAGTCCACAACAGGCGATATATATGAACTTCTGTCTCTAGACTTTGAATGGTTGTTTGTCTCTTTGTCGGCCCCCTCACCGCCCTGCACAGAAAGAGAAAGGTGGGAGGAAAAATGGGACTGTTGGATTCCAGTATTGAATTCTGGGTACTATTCTGGTACACAACATCGGTCCAATGAAATAGGGTTGCATTCAAAATAGGAAAAAAATAAAGTTGCAGCTGGATCTGCTGTAAAGCTGAAGCGGTTGATTCAAAAATGAACGTATCTATGGATTGTTTCAGAGGCGATGGATGATAATCGCTGCTACTCACTGCTCAGTAGCCAGGAAGTACTTGTAAATATGCAACCCCGTGTCTCTAAATGATTCCATTTGTATGTGATCAGCGGTGATGAGGAAACAGCTTCAACGCCCTCTGAAATTATTGGCCCCCTTTAAAAAAATGAGATTAAAAAAAAAGTTTTTTATTTTCTATTTCCGTGTTCATATTATTCACAAAAATCTAACCTCTAGTAACAACATTTTGAATACATTACATTCTTAAAATAAAACAAAATATTTGTGAGAATGCAGGGTGCCACAATTATTGGCACCCTGCATTTAGAATTTTGCTCGGCCCCCTTTCGCCACACTAGCAGTCCAGAGTCTCCTTCTGTAGTGTGTGATGAGGTTAGAGAACACATGGAGACGATATGACACCATTCCTCCATCCACAAACTTTTCAGCTACTTCAGATTCTGAGGGGCACGCGTATGGACTGTCCTTTGAAGCACATCACTCATACCCCTTTATTTGTTTGTGAATAATTCTTGGGTAGATTTTGAGGCTTCAGATCATTTTCCTGTTGGAAGGTCCAACCACGACCCACTTTAAGTTGCTTTTAGGTTCTCATCCACTTCATCCATTTGATGGAGTAGGACCATGACATGGGACCATGTCTTTCAACAAGGTGTCCAGGGCCTTTTGAAGAAAAACAGCCACACTGCATTTGAGATCCCTCCATCACTAGACTTCACAGTGGGTATGAGGGCCTTTTCTCTATAGCTTTCTTTCTTGCTATGCCATACCCATCTCAGATGTTCGTTGCTAAAAGAGCTCTACTTTGGTCACATCTGACCTCTGACCTTGTTCCATTGAAAGTCCCAGTGATGTTTGTCAAACTGTAAGAGCTTTAGCTTGTGTTTGGATGACAGCAGAGGCTTTTTTCTTGCTACTCTCCCTAACAGCTTGTGTCGGCGTCAGTCCCATCTGATGGGGGTTAGAGAGACTTTTTGACCTCAAGATTAAACTGACCTCTGCAATCCTTTAGCAGTAAAGGATTGACTGAGCTGAGACACTGGTTCCAAAAAAAGTGTGTAAAACTTTTTTAGTAAAGTTATGGGATGGTTGTCCACCTCCAGCTTTAACGGTCAGTCTTTATAGAACTTTTTTGAAAAGTATTCTGCCGGCCCAAACAGCTTTCTCACAGCGTTTGGGTTTGCAGACATGTCCTCTTCCATTCTGATTTTTAACATCTCCAGTCTCCTTAAACATATTCTAACTGTTGAAACTGATATTCTATGTGTTATTTCCCATTGTGAAGAACCTCATAGAGGATTGGGATTATGTCACAACATATTTATGCCCCAGTAAAACAGGAAGTCATTTTTCACCACTTCGGAATTCCTACTCAAAAGGTGAAGCTGAAAATATATTTTGGGACTGGAAATATGTTTCAGTTATGTTTTAATAGGGTGCGAATAATTTTCCTCCATTTAGAGGAAAATATTTATTTTATGTACCTTGAGACTTCCGTTTTAGGTTGGACATTTGAAAATAATTTGAATCAAAGATCTTGGGTATAGACAATAAAGACATTTGTTGTGTCTCATTTTACAATTATAATTCAGTTGTTTCTTAAGATTTTTTTAAAATGACAACATTTCTGTGTAGATCTCATTCATCCAGGTCATGCTAATCCTCGTGGGTTGAATCCAAAGCAACTGGACTTCTGTTTTGGCTTTAAGCTATTCCACTTTTCAACCAAGAGGTTTCTTCAGTTCTAACCGCATGGTGGGGAGGCAGGGATTTACAATTCCAGTAGTTGTTGGTACATAGAGAGTCGTTGGCAGTTGGTCGTGAATAACTAATTTGGGTGGGTCTGAGTCATCAGGAGTCGTTAGGAACAAAGTGGTCATGATTGTCTGCTGGGGATTCATGTGAGTCGTTATCATAATGTGACTCTAGGTTTGGACGATGGAGAAACTGTCTGGGGAGAGAAGTTAAACCTTGTTGTATGTGGGTGATGGGTGCTGGTATGGACTCCCACCCCTGTTTAGAGGGCTGCTCCAGTTTGACATAAAGTGGGTTTACATGCACAGCCCTTATTCTGAATAGATTCTTAAAGTGCGCCTAATCATAAAGGAAATGCTGCATGTAAACACCCCTTTCCGAAAGAAAAGTCCCTTTACAAATGAGATTTAATTAATTTGCAAGGAAGTAGTCTAATTCTTCCGCAAAACCTTTTCCGGTGGCCAGTCGCTGCATTTAAACGCTGTTTCAGAAAGATCTCTGTTTCAGTCGTATCTGCTAATGCCCAGCATCGTGACGTAAAGCTCTGGCAGAGTTTTTTCAACGCACGCACAGTGCCGCAACAAACTTAAATATGGCGACTTCAAAAACAGCACCGATCTACGTCGGAGAGTCATTTCCTCATCGCAACTTTGAAAGAATTTAACATAGTGTGACGTTTAGATGGACGAAAAGTCACTGCCGCGTATTGCCCTCTTTTGTCGTATTCTTCTTCTGGGCGCTTGTTGGCGGTTGGCACCCAGCTCATCGGAGCATTATCAACACCTTATGAACAAGATTGTAGATCGTCTGCGCGTGTCAGAAACCTGTTTCCGATTGTAGTGTATTGTCTTTGGGGTGAACCAGTTTTTGTCTGAGATTGTTGCAGATTTGAATTGAACTTGGATCTTAAATTTGGGGGAAATCCTAACTTTTCCCTCTGCCTTCCTGAGCCAGTTAGAACCGAAGAAGCCTCTTGGATGATAGGACAAAAATCTTCAAGCGAAGACAGAAGTCTAGAAGCTTTTGGATTCAACCCACATGGATTAAAGTCAAAGTTTTGCTGCAAGCTGATTTTTTTTCTTTGCATTTTAACAGGGTTTTAGTTGCTTCATAAAATAACAATATGAAAATGATCCTCAATCAGAAGGTCCCCAAAAAACACTGTAGTCGTACGCCATGCCAATAATTGGATGCTCACTTTAAATTAGTAGACCTTGAACATCAAAAACATGAATTTAAGGATCAGAACAGTGAAACGAGAGAACAGCAGAACGACGTTCAGTGTGGTCACACTCTCACTGTCACATTACAGCAGCCATCAAGCTAAAGGTTCTTAACCACATAATTGTTCTTTTCCAGTGAGCAGAGGACATTCCTGACAGCCCATACTGCTGTGAAGGCGGCCATGTTGTTAGTCAATCTGTGGAATGTGTTTTCAACTCTCTAGCAACCCACAATCAACCCCTTAAAGCAGGGCAGCAGATCCGGAATAAGGTCGTTCTGCTCCTCCACATATCCAACTCTGCACAGGCAAAGATCAAAATTACCAAAACCATTGAAGGGGAAGGCCACCAGTCCCAGAATGCGAAAATTTCTGACATGCCAGAAACCCATTTGATAATCCGACCTCTGACCGGAAGCTTTTTATCGGCTCATGTGCCCCGCGGACACTACGCGACAAATCACACGTGTGAATTGGGCTCAAATCGTACAGTGTAGGCCTCGCTTTAGGCATGACTTTGAAGCTGATTGTAAAGATGAAAAAGCTGCATCAGATTCACGTCTAAATTTATTGAGCTCTTTCTTGGCCCTGGCTATACTCCATGAAAATTTGCCCACTAGTTGTTTTTCTCTGACAACCAGCAAACGGCATCAAAAAAAGTCCTGGGCTGGATCTGTACATTCCTCTCTGATCCTTCCTACATTCTTCTCTTAATTTCTTTATTTCTTTATTTCTAGCACCTACAATACTTCACACAGCTCCGGATAGCGACTGCATGGTTCTGTCTCATCCTCCTGGAGGAACCTCACGGCTTGTCTGGGCTAAACCCACTGCAGCCAGTCAGTCTTTGGTCAGCACATTCTTTCCTGCTGAAAATCAATGAAATAAATAGGGTGCATCTCGGCGCAGGAAACAGAGGGGAGGCTGCTCTGCAGGTTATCCAGAGTGCACATCCAGAAGCTCAGACAAAAACACACGAGCCACGAAGACGGATGAAAGATCCGACTAAGAAGTTAGAGAGAGGGAGAGAGGGGGAGAAAGAGGGGGAGAGAGTGGGGAGGAGGCTGAAATAAGGAGGGGGGGGGGAGATAGATGAAGGTAAAAGGAATGGAGAGAGAGAGACCAGGGGATGAACTTTAAATGAGAAAAATTGGAGATCAAAACAAAAGGAATTCAGTAAATACTGGAGCGGGACTCGGAGCAATATGTTTGCTGAGGAAGATTCATATTCAGCAAATGAGACGATGAAAGCATTAAAATGATCTATGGAGAGATCGAGAGAGTCGAATACTCCGACAGCAGAGAAGAGGGGACAGATTAAAAGAAAAGGAAAGCTGAGTTAGAGGACGAGATAATGGAGGAGGATGAGAGAGAGCTTTATAAGCATCATTATTTAGTGCTGGGCTCTGGTGCTCCAGGATGACTTCACCAACATCTCAGGATCAAACACAGAGCTCATAACCACCACAAGAAACAAGTCTCACTTCCACCGATGTACCCTCAGTGGGTTCAGGAGGACATGCTGTGGTAGAGAGTGTTTTGGACCAGATGAAAGAAAAATGCAGCAAAAACATTTAACAGGCAAAATATTGTGAGGAGGCAAAGAGAAGGGAAGGTGGAGATGGTGCAGGGGTTTAAGCACCTGGGGTCAACTGTTCAGAGCAATGGTGAGTGTAAAAAAATGGTGAAGAAGCGAGTGCAGGCAGGGTAGACTGGTTGGAGGAGAGTGTCAGGAGTTATCTGTGACAAAAGAGAAGCAGCAAGAGAGAAGGGGAAGATTTACAAGATGGTGGAGAGCAGCTTTGCTGGATGGTTTAGAGACGGCTGAACTGAGCAAAGGACAGGAGGCAGAGCTGAAGATGTTCAGATGTTCTTTGGGAGTGACGAGGATGGACAGGATTAGTAAGGAGAACCTCAGAGGGAAAGCCAAGGCTACTTGGAGACAAAGTAAGGGATGTCAGAAGAAAATTTTTCATTTTTACAATGGAAATATTCACGTTGCCACGGTTACAGATTGAACTGGCATGTTGATTCTTATGACACCTCATGACTTTGTTTTTTAATTATGGGTTAAAATGACATCAATTCCTGATCAAGCTCAACATTTTGATGAGTAATTGAATAAAAGCTTTGAGACTGGATACACAGGACGAAACACATTAAGATAAATCAATTTACCTCTTCATGCAGGTACAGTGAATTACAGCATGATATCTTTCATCAGAGAACATCCAGCAGACACAGGAGTGAAACTATGAGTTCATGGTGCAGGGACATCAGAGGATGAATTCTGCTGTGTTAGATAAATAGATAGATAGAAACTTGATTTAATCTAGTATTGTTGAAATGGAGAAGCTTTGAATTCCAGGTTGGCTCAAGGTTGGCAGAGGTACATAGAAAATATTTTTATACAAAATTTAAACATCTCCATACAGAGGTGAAGAGTTTTAATCCAGAGTGAAACACGGAATGAAACTACATGTATCAGTTTTCAGTTTGAAACATATTCCCTGAGAACATTGAACCTGTTGTGTCATCAGAGACGTAGACCAGCGTTAAAGATAAAGCATTTTGGAAATGTGTTTTTGTCACGTTGAGAGCTTTTTGGAATTAGAATATTTCCTAATTGTTGGTGGAATCCCTCAGGATTACCCTGCAGTCCGCATACCAGAACCAGAACAAGAACCAGCTCTCGGGAGAAACATTCTGGAGTCTAGTTGGCCTGTCTGAGCCAGAAGTCCATCCTCTGATGAGTTAGTGACCTGCAGGCCAAACATGAGCTGATAATGTGTATGTGTGTGTGTGTGTGTGCGTGCGTGCGTGTGTCTGTGAGTATTTGTTAAAAAATACCAGCAGACCCTTGGAGCCTCAGTGACGACCATCTCTGACGCCACCCTGACTTTCATTCCAACGTGGTGCTCTCAGAATTTGGGGGTTATACCTGGCACCCATCACTCTGCACCTCTCTCTCTCTCTCGCGCTCTCTCTCTCTCTCTCTCTTTCTCTCACACATACACACACTCATAAACAATGGTGTTTATCCTTCTACTCATTGGTTAGTTTAAGCTAAGCCTGAATGACATCCCTTAAATAACTATCAAACATCTCCACATCTATCAGGTCTATCAGGTGTATCTGCATGTCCTGGTGTTTATGGACAGGTAATTCCTAAAACCATTTATTTACAGTGTCAGTAACATATTACCTGTTACTATGTGTGAGTGATCTGTGATTAAACATAGAAATACTAGTATTTGTCCCCTCAGCTGATCTTTTTTGGAATCAAAGGCTCTAACATCATAATATTACAGAAACACCATGAAAAAAAAATCAATCAGTGAATTTACTCAAAATCAAATACAAAAATTTCATGTTACTCACACAGTTGTCGTGGGAGAGGATCAGGAGGACTCTATATTTGGACCATTTGGAAAGACAATGGACCCAAAATTGGGAGAAAATGGGATTCCGACCAGATTCAAATTACAACTTGTGTCCCTTAGAAATAGGTACATGCACCCACTACAACATCTGTACGTGACATAAAAAAAAAAAAGAAAAAGGAGTTTTGTTCAAATCTAGTATTGTGTCGCTTAAAAAAATACATAAAAAAGTAAAATTAGGTAAAAGCCAGATTATTGGCCTGCTACAAAATGATAATTTAAGGCCTGCCCTAAAGCAGGATTAAAGTTAATTAAAGTTGTGTAAAATGTTATATTAAATGTTAAAAACTGACTCAGAATAGCCCCCAATCCTCTGCGTTGTACATGCAATCCCCTGATTGACCACCTCAAATTAAATATGTCTCATTAATAATCTCCAACAGCCCATATTGACTCAAGCTAACTATTTCTATGAAGTCAGTAATATACTCTAAGAACAGATCCCATGGTGACTCAATGAACTTTCTTTCGGTTCGTCCCTTCTATTTTTAAAGGGGTCGCCAAAGTGGATCCTCTTGTTCTGCATAATCATTTGGCATACTAATGCCCTTCCTGAACGCTCCCATGTATCCGGGTTTGGAACGGGCACTAGAAGTACACTGGCTTGTGACCACCATGTGGCTGGGTTCCGAGGCAGGCCGGTAGCAGAGCCGGGTTGCCTCGGATTTGAACCCCTGTCTCATGTACAAAATCAGTTGTGTAACCCACTTTTATCCCAAAGTGACTCAATAATGAAGACAAATACAGTTAATCAGTTTTTTCCAAGCTCATTACTAAAACAAGACCGATTTCCTTCAGTCATTTCATAGCAGCTAAATTTAGATTTCGAGTTATCACGCTAACATGAAGGATCTGATAGTTCAATAAAATCTCCGACGTTCAGGATGTAAATGTCTCAACAGCAGCCATGGAGTTGATGTAGATTAGCAGGACAGACAAGAAACAAGCCTATAGCCTCAACACATTATGCTATATGTTTGTGAACCAGCATTGTTACTCTGATGTGACGGAGAAACTCTCTTCTACTCTCTACACTAGAGAGAGTAGAAGAACTAAGCAACCAAACATAGACGCTTTTCATCTGATGTCACCAATGAGGGCGATTGCTACAGCCGCCATATTACAGGTACCTTCGTGAATATAACAAGGAGTTTTGCATATTTTCGTCCGTTGGAGGAGGCTGGAGAACCCAGAGAGAACCAGGCAAACCCAGAAAAGCTCAATAGAGAAGTTTCCAGGTGGTTTTGAACCCATACCATTCTAGCTGTGAGGTGACAGCGCTACCCAGAATGCCACGGTGTCCAGCGTCTTCCACAATATGCAAATATAAACATACGGAACCTAGTTTTCACAAGAGCGACGAAAACTCAATTACCAACTACCTCTCTCTAAATTTCTCTCCCCACCTCCCTCTACCTCTCTCTACCTCTCTTTTCCTCTGCTCGCCATTTTATTGCTCCTTCTTCATGCATAGATCTCCTCCTCCTCTCATCACCCCCTCCTCCTCTCTGTAAACTCAACTACCCCCACCCACCCCTTCATCTGCCCTTCATCCCTCATCTCAGGGTGATGGAGAGAGGAGGAGAAAGAGAGAGAGAGAGAGAGAGGGGAAGGGTGAAGGGAATGATGGGGAGGGCCTGTGGGGGTTGAGTAAGCCTGGACTTGACCCCTGCTTTCTGGGCTCCGAGGAGTCTCCTCTCCACCCTCTCCACCCATGACTGATGGAGAGACAGCTACAGACACACACACACACACCACACACACACACACACACACACACACACACACACACACTCAAACTGAGGCAGAGAGTGACCTCTCTTCACTCTCTTCACTCCCACATTCGTTCGTAGCACCATCCACGTGTTCATTCTGAAACTATGAACTCAGAATTTTGGAAATGTGAGACATGTGACATGTGGCGCCCGCTAAAGAATCTATCTGTCCTTACATCACTCTGGAACAACGTGCGTTTCTGAGTAACGTGTTCATGTGAGATTTGTTCAAAGTCCTGTTCACACATCAATACACAAACACTTTTACTTTACTTTTCAAAGAAAACTTTCCTACGACAACATTGTTTGGTTTTTGTTTGGTGCTTCGCTCCACGCCAATGGCGTCTGATAGAGACTTTCTTTGTGATGTGTTTATTATATTCTCATGATTTGCTTATTTGATCGGATGATGTAAATGACTTATGGACTAGTCCTACGCTGTCGTCCCTGACAGTAATGGTTTATCCCAGAAGAAACTCCAACCTCTCAAGATGAATGGGGGTGAATTCATTCACGACACATCCACACAACTGCGCCGAACCATTTTCATTTCTATTTGTTATTGAAGATTGAACTCTTACCCCATATTTATATTATATTTATCTGTATTTAATTTATCTATTCTAGCCATCTATCCATCCATCTATCTGTCTATCTATCTATCTATCTATCTATCTATCTATCTATCTATCTATCTATCTATCTATCTATCTATCTATCTATCTATCTATCTATCTATCTATCTATC